>CM032157.1:16558102-16646595 GCA_018901935.1 Pugionium cornutum
ATTAGATCAGCAAAAATTTTAGATCGAGAGAGTAGCTAAGGGTTAGGTGTACCCCAGATGACGGAAGATACCTTGTTTGATATGAGCAAGACTTCGGCGAATGCGTTCCTCGTTGATGTCGGACCACTTCCTTTTTCCCAACGAACTGATTTTTTCAATTTTAGAGAAGAAATTCACTGGAAGGGAACAACATATTGGATGACGCACTACAAAAAAAACAAAAAAGGGAGATTATAACAACATAATGAGAAACTCGAGACTCGGGAGAAATACGGACGAAGAAGTATATCACCTTCCAGGCGTAGATTTTGTGCGGCGTGATATCGTAGCTTTATCAACATGTAAAAGACGTTGGGGTTCGACGTCATCTCCTTGATCGAAGTCAACTTTTCGAACATATCACAATCCACGTTCACACCGCTCTCGCCTTCGAGAACAAGAAGCACGACCATGTTCCTGATCTCCGCCGGGGATAGATGAGTGAAAGCCATCCACCGCCGGGAAAAATATTACAGAAACAGTTGTGGGAACGGGAACCAGAGCAGACTGTGGCTGATGAAGGATTCGTACAAGCAAATGAACCCTTCCGGAGGCACCCACAGACGTTCACCCAGCGCAAGAACCCGGGCCTCGATCTTCCTAAGCATCCAGCAGACATTTGCCAAGTATTGGGTCATCCCGACCGTGGAGATAGAGTCTGAGAGATTCTCCAAAGCTCCCAACGTTGACGGCTGCGAAGATGAGCCCGCTGTACGACTCGACGTAGCCATGGTAGAGCTATGAGCCCCCTCCTTTCCCGTCTCTAGGGGACTAGAGATCGACGGTTCCGAAGAACACGTCGAGTGTTAACTTTCAGGAATAGGCGAGCTATCACTACCTAATATGTTCGTCTTTGAGCTGGACGATGATGTAGAGCTAACACCAGACATGGACGAATTAAAGAGAGAGGAGAGCTAAATGAACGGACAAGAGATAGGGGGAGGGGCTACTGTTGGAGGTGAGCTGCGCCATCCAAGAAGTCCGAGCTCGGCCCACCAAGGATTCGGCCCATCATACCAAAGGCCCGATATCAGGAAGCAGATGCATTGCTATCGAGGAGTCGCCGGGCATTTCAGCGTTCTTTCCGATATCACCAAATATCGAGGACGACATTTAATTTTCCTAGGAGAGGCATTAATGGGTATTTATGAGTATTTATGGTAAGTAATGATTACTGCATTGAAAATTAGACGAGCTGAGAGTATAAAAGGGGAGACACACGCCATAAATGAAGGGATATAATTTATTATCTCGAAGGTGCTCCCATGCTAAAAAGTTGTAACCGATCTCATTAATCAATCACTCAAGCCTCTTTATTATTTTTTATTCCCTACTCGATTCTAAAAACACCAAAGGTAAATTTTACAAGTTCTAACCCAATAACTGAGATACAATAACTTACGCAAATAGGTATCACTCCGGATGTCCTCTAAACTTGTAGAAAATATCAATAAAATGGTTTAAGATAATTTAATAGATTTAACTATTTTAATTTTTATTAGATATATGATATTTAAGTAACTTTTGTTATTAATCCATTGGAAACTTCAAAATGTAATGATCGGAATATGTTTTTCAGAAATCAATCAGGAGGGGCTAGTGTTAGAGGTGAGTTGCGCCCTCCAAGAAGTCCGAGCTTGGCCCACCAAGGATTCAACCTATCATACCAAAGGCCCGATACCAGGAAGCGGATGCATCGCTATCGAAGAGTCGTCGGGTAATTCAGCGTTCTGTCTGATCTTACCAACTATCGAGTACGACATTTAACTTTCCTAGGAGATGCATTAATGGGTATTTATGAGCATTTATGGTAAGTAATGATTACTGCATTGAAGATTAGACGAGTTGAGAGTATAAAAAGGGAGACTCACGCAATAAATAAAGGGATAGAATTTATTATCTCGAAGGTACTTCCATGATAAAAAGTTGTAACCGATTTCATTTATCAATTACTCAAGCCTCTTTATTATCTTTTATTCCCTATTCGATTCTAAAAACACCAAAGGTAAAATTTTACAAGTTCTAACCCAATAACTGAGATACAACAACTTACACAAATAGGTATCACTGCAGATGATCTCTAAACTCGTAGAAAATATCAATAAAATGGTTTGAGATAATTTAATAGATTTAAATATTTTAATTTTTATTA
This sequence comes from Pugionium cornutum, assembly GCA_018901935.1. Taxonomy (NCBI): domain Eukaryota; kingdom Viridiplantae; phylum Streptophyta; class Magnoliopsida; order Brassicales; family Brassicaceae; genus Pugionium; species Pugionium cornutum. Next base: position 16,560,294 of record CM032157.1, read on the forward strand.
GATATATGATATTTAAGTAACTTTTGTTATTAATCCGTTGGAAACTTCAAAATGTAATGATCGGAATATGTTTTTCAGAAATCAATCAGAAAACGGTCATAAAAAAATTTACCAGCAATTTTCGTACACTAATGTCTTCAGAAAAATTAAAAACAATTTAAACGGAGACAATATCTTTAATTCTTTCTGTAAAAATTTACAACAAATAATTTTCATCAATCTTTCCTTGGATAATTTCAAACGAGTTTTTGATAAACGAATTTTAAGAAAAACAATATCTTCGTCAATTTCAAACTGGTAAGAGTTTTTTTTCCTTCGAAATTCCTCGATGCCATTGCAATTATTCTCTGATAGAAAAGCGCTTTTTTTGTAGTGCTTGTTATAATCGAATTGTGTGGATCATTTATTCACTTTGCAACTCCGGCTTCGGTCTGGCAGACAATTTGTATAACGGAGCAGCATGATCCTACACACCGTAGTAATTAATATATGTTTAATATATTAATTGAATAGAATTTTAAAACAATAACTTTTCACTATTTATACCAATACCTTTGATGATTTCATAACACCTAAAAAAAACTGTAAACAAATATTAAATTATTAAATAAATTATTATATATATATATCGACACTCAAAATTATACTACATTTATAATTCACATATATAATATTAAATGACTACATTGAAGGGATTATTTGAAATATGATTGTATTGTTAATATAAGATAAACAATTTTTCATAATCTATAATATATTAAATAAGAATTATTTTTAAAAATTCTCTATTCTAATCCTAATATATTATTTGCAAAAATATTATAGTAAAATCATTGATAATTCAAATAAAATAAAAATTGATCATTACATTAAAAATAATAACCAGATATAATCATATTTTAAATTTAAAATAATAATATTTTATGAATAATTATAATAAATTTGTAATTAAAATAAAATATATTTAATTAATATTTATTTTATTTTACGTGCAAAAATAAACATATTTATAGAAATACATTACCTGTAGATTATTGATAAGCCAATATAATGCTTAATTGTTTTTACTTCAAATGATGCTTACCCACATTGGGATACTCGTAGACAAATTGAAAAGACATACTTTTTATCATTACTTGTTTGGTGGGTGTTTACCATTTATAAAAAGGAACATATATATATATATATATATGTATATTATATATGAAGAAAAGAACTGTATTGTTGTTAAAAAGAATCTTCATAAATAAAGATCTAATCGGACAATAGTTATTTCCAACACGCACGTTTTTTAATTTGATTGATTTAGGTTAACTTTCTGTAGGGCCTTGCCATACCTGAATGTGTAGTTTGGAATAAGTATCCTACTTTATGTTATTCTGAATTTTGTAATGATATTTAAGCCGAATAATTAACACAATAAGAAATTTAAGCCGAATAATTAACACAATAAGAAATTTAAGCCGAATGGTGAACATCGACGGTTATAATGCAAATTACCAAATAAGAACATTTAGGTACAAAAATAATATTTTAAATGGCAATTGACTAAAATAATATAATTTCAAGTTTTTGTTCCAAATATAGCACTAGTCATTTAAATTTTTTAAAATAGCACAAATTTAATACTAAAATAATTGAAAACTTATTCCTAATGAAAAAAATTTAAACCCTAAATTGGAAAAAGTGAACCCAAATATTATATTTTAATTTTATATATATTTTATTTAAGGTAAATAATTATTTTTATAAAATAATTTATGCTATTTTGGGAATTTTAATTTTATTGTGCTAAATTTGGAAGATAAATTTAAAATTGTGCTATTTTAGGGTATTACTCTATTTTAAAATAGTACATATTTCAATTTTTTTTCTTTTAAATTTAGTATTTTAAAATTAAAATTTTAAAAATATCACAAATTATTTTTTAAAAATACATATTTACCAGAATAAATTATAAATATAATTAAAATAGAAAAAATAGTAATTAAAATACTGAATTGTTGTGTGTAGGCAATTTAAATACCGAACTTTTTAATGAACTATTTCAATAACGATCTGTAATTTACTGCACCGATTTAAATATGCGATTAGTTAAGATTAACATCACAAATAACACCGTTAACGCTTTTACTTATTTTGAAAACAAAGTTAACGGATGTTAATGTTAACGGTGTTAATGTTAACGATGTTACATGTATTGTTAATGTTGACTAATCGCATATATAAATCGGTACAGTCAATCACATCATTAAAATGTTCAGTATTTAAATGATTTATACGTAACAGTTCAATATTTTAATGACTATTTTCTTAATTAAAATATTATATTTGGGGGGTTTTTCCAATTTAGTGTTTAATTCTTTTTATTAGTAAAATTTTAAATTTTTTTAATATTAAATTTCTAATATTTTTAGAAATTTAAATCAATGGTGCTATATTTGGAACAAAACCTTAAAAATAGTATTATAGAATATTACTCTTGTATTTTTTTACAAGATAGCACTCTTTTAAGATTTTTTAAATATAGCACAAATTTAATATTAAAATACTTTTAAAAAAATTTTAATAATAGAAAAATAAATTCTAAATTAGAAAAATCTCAAATATAATATTGTAATTATATTTATAATTTATTAATGGTAAATATGTATTTTTATAAAAATCATTTGTGTTATTATTTGAATTTTAAAATTTAAATGCTAAATTTTAAACAAAAACTTAAAATATGTTATTTTAAAATATTATTCAATATTTATTTAGTTTATATTAGTCAAAAATAATAATAAAAAATTATGTTGGGATTCTTTTTCAATTTAAGGTTTATTTTTTATTAAAAATATATTTTAAGATATTTTAATATTAGAATTTTTGATATTGTTGGAAAATTAAAAAAAATTGAAATAAAAATTTAAAATAATTCTAATTTATAGAATTATCCTTTAATTTTTTTTAAATCTTTATATTGTTGTATAATAACCGAAAAATAGAGATTTTATTATTATAGTTATTTTATTAACCTTATAAATTTTACACAGAGAAAAAAGAGGAAAAGAGAAAGTTATCATCTTACAAATGCACAACGTACATATTTATATAAGAAGTTACCAACTTACTGAAGTCGGCAAAAATAAATGATCGCAAATTTCTTCTTTTGTTGATTTTTCAATACTTTCTCTTGATTATTTATTATTTTTGAAGTATTACGTATTACCTCGTTATCATGTAAAAATCCAACGGGATAAAAATCATGATAAAGGAAAAAGTACATATACGCAATCTTCTCCTCGAAAAGATGAATATGTCTCTCTTCATAAATCACACAAATGACACATTCTAATATTCTGAATATATTTTTTGAACGTTATCGTAGGAAGCGCATTTGTAAACAAATCTGTTGCATTATCACTTTAACAAATGTACCCGATGTCAAGTTCTTAATTTTTCTCAAGTTATTGGATATAGGAGAAAAATCCCGAATGAATATGTTTTGTCCGATCACTCTTGATATAACCTTCTTTGATTTGAGTGACACATGCATCATTATCTTCAAATAATTTTGTTAGCTCTTTATTGTTGATTAATCCACTTGCTCCTTCTATATATTGAGTTATAAATCTGAGTCATACACATTCTCTGTAAGTTTGTTTTTGAGATCGCCACGAGATCGTAATTCCACCAATTGTGAAAACATAACCAGTTTGGGACCGAGCTTTGTGTGGATCCGATAAATACCCAGCATCTACAAAACCAACTAAACCAAACTCGGGGTTTTTTATAATAAAATAATCTCAATTCAATTGTACCTTGGAGATAACAAAAAATATGTTTTATTTCATTCCAATGTCTGTTTGTAGGTGATTAACTATATCTCGTAAGTAAATTTATAGCAAATGATATATCTCGTCGAGTGTAATTTACGAGATACATAAGTCCATCGATAAAACTCATATAATGTACTTCAAGGCCTAATATGTCTTCGTTATCTTCACAAGGTCGAAATGTATCCTTGTTTATATCTAACGATCGATTAACCATTGTAATACTCAAAGGATTCGTTTTATACATATTAAATCGTTTTAATATCCTTTTTGTATAATTTGATTGAAACACAAATATCCCATCTTGGAAATGCTCAATTTGGAGTCTGAGACAAAATTTTGTCTTTCCAAGATTTTTCATTTCAAATTCTTCTTTCATATGGATTCTTGTATCATCAATTTCTTTTTGAGTTCCAATTATATTCAGATCATCTATATATACAACAATGATCACAAAACCTGATAGATATTTCTTTATAAATACGCAAGGGGCATATCACATTGTTAATATATTCATTTTCAACAGATATTCGCTTAAGCGATTATACCACATACGTCCAGATTGTTTTAACCCATATAATGATCATTATAATTTGACTGAATATAGTTCTTTGGATCCTTTAGACATCTTTGATATTTTTGGGATCTTGAATCCTTCTGGGATTCTCATGTATATATCACTATCAAATGTTTTATATAGGTATGCAGTCACAACATCCATAAGGTGCATTTCCAACCTTTTGGATGATGATAAACTCATTAAATATCTAAATGTAATTGCATCAATGACCGGAGAATATGTTTCTTCATTATCTATCTCTGGCCTTTGAGAAAACATTTGTGCCACAAGACGGGTTTTATATCTTATGACCTTATTTTTTTTCATTTTTTTTCTTACAAAAATCCACTTGCACCTAACTGGTACTACATCTTCAGGTGTAATGTCAATGGGTCCGAAGATATTTCTTTTTTGTAAAGAGAATAATTCATTTTTCATGGCTATTTGCCATTTTCTCAATCAGGTCTTTTTTGACATTCTATTACAGATTTTGGATATGCGTCATCATTTTTATTTTCAATTTCTTTGGATACAGAAAAAGAGAATATTCCATTAATATCTTTTATTTCACTTCTAACCCATAATTTTCTATTTTGGATATAGTTAATTGAACTTCCATTTTCCGTTGTTTTTTACGAGGATCAAGATATAACAAAGATGCCGCACACCATTTAATATCTTCTTGCACTTGTTTAATTCCTCTCCTAACGTAGGAAATTCATCTTCGTTAAAATGACAATCGGCAAACCGTGCCATAAACATGTCACTAGTTCGCGGTTCAAGATATCAAATAATACTTGATGATGTAAATCCAATATATATCCCTAATCTTCTGTGTGGCCCCATCTTTGTTATTTTTGGAGGGGCTATAGGAACATAAACCGCACACCCAAAAACTCGGAAATGAGATACATCGGGCTTATGGCTAGATGTTAATTGTAATAGGGAATATTCGTGATATGCACTTGGTCATATATGGACCAATGCTACCGCATGCAATATAGCATGACCCCATACTGAAATTAGGAGATTTGTTCTCAAAATTAACGGTCTATCAATGAGTTGTAACCGTTTAATCAAAGCCTCAGCCATGCCATATTGTGTATGAACATACGGAACTGGATGTTCAACATCGATTCCAAGAGCCATACAATAATCATTAAAGGCTTGTGACGTGAATTCACCACCGTTATCAAGTGTTATTTTCTTTATAGTATAATCAGGAAATTACACTGTTAACCTGATTATTTGGGAAATGAATCTTGTGAAAGCCATATTTTGTGTGGTTAACAAACACACATATGATCATCTACTAAATGCGTCAATCAAAACCATAAAATATCGAAATGGCATGTATGGTGGGTGAATAGGTCCACATATATCACCATGTATTCTTTCTAAGAATATTGGAGATTCATTGCCAATTTTGGCTCGTGATGGCCGAGTAATAAGTTTTTCTTAAGAACATGCTTTACACGAAAACTCGCGTGATTGAAAAATCTTCTGGTTTTTAATGGGTGACCATTAGAATTTTGCACAATTTTTCTCATCATGACTCATCCAGGATGTCCTAGTCTTTCATGTCAGACTTTGAATGTATTAGTAAACTTTTGATTTACCGTAATATATGATTCAATTATATTTATTTTTGTGTAATATAATCTAGAGGACATCATTGGTAATTTTTCTAATATTTGTTTCTGCTCCCATGTAATGCAAAGATATTCAATGTTATTTTTGCTCATTGTCTCTATATGATATCTATTTGTACGGATATCTTTGAAACTCAATAAGTTTATATGAGACTCGGGGGAATATAAAGAATCATTTATTTCAAATTTTATTCCCCTTATCATTGAAAAACTTGTTATTCTAGAGCCTATGATAATATTTGTATTACCCGATATTGTATTCACGCTTCCAGCGAAATCTTTCATTTTGAGATAGGAGAAACTTTTTTTATCTTTAAGTATTGTATGTGTTGTAGCATTGTCTGCTAGACATATATCTCCATTCTCATTCTCAAAAAAATATTTTTTCTAGATTAAAATATTGATAAAGATGTATTAATAAATGTTAAACACACATATTTCAAGATAAACTTATATTATAACAAAACTATTTTACATCAAGTTATTAAAGTTCAAACTTACATATATTTTTTCAAAAATACATTAAGTTTTGTTTTTGTTCGTAAGGAAACTAAATATAACTTTATATATATAACATTAAACTTAATTATCTTGTTCTTTAGTATTATCGGAATCAACCAGAAAATCAGCAACATCGAGATATGCATTTCCATTGAAAGAAGGTTTGGGCTCATCCGAGATGAAGTTGGTGTCATTTTCTTTTCCTTTTTGTTTATGTGATTCTTGATACAAATCGGCCAAATATTTTGGTGCACGGCAGATACGAGGCCAATGTCCTTTAATGCCATATTCGTAACAAACATTTTCATATTGTATGTTTTATCGTACAACAGGTACGCGACCAACTTCATTTTGGTGGACTTTATTCTTTCTCCTAAATTTGAACTCATTGGGACGAAAACCTCTTCCTTTTCCTCGTCCACATCCACTTCCTTGTCCGCGACCACGACCACAACTATGGCCTCGACCATATCCATGTCCTTGCCAATTATTGTAACTGGATGATGCAACATTCACTTCTGGGAATGGAGCTGATCCTGTGGGACAAGATTGATGGTTCATCATCACAAGTTCATTATTTTGTTCAGCATCAAGGAGAACTTGAATTAACTCTGAATAACGAGTATATTCATTTGCTCGATATTGTTGTTGCAGGATTATATTTCCATAGTGAAATGTTTGGAGAATTTTTTCGATCATATCATAATCACTTCCTTTTTTCACACAATATCATTTTGGAAGTGATTTCGAACAACGCAAAATTATATTCACTTACACTTTTGTAATTTTGACACCAGAGATTTAACCACTCATGTTTGGCTTTTTGGTAAGATCACATATTTGTGGTGATCAAACCTATCTTTGAGTGATTGACAAAGATCTATAGGATTTGTTTTGTGATGTATTTATTTTAAACCATCATAGATATGGTGGCATAAAAATATCATGACTTTTTCTTTTTTACTCATCAGATATTGTTTCTGACTTATCGATGGTGCTAAGAAACTCTTTTGATTTTAAATGCATTTTTGCAGCTACTCTCCATGTCATGTAATTTTTTCCAAATATATCAAGAGCACCAATCTCGAGTTTTACCAAATTTGACATTATAACTATACACATAATAAAACAATATGTTAAACATCAATTTTGTAAAAATCATTTTACAATTCTTTTTTAATAAATAATTATGGTAAATTTTTTTTTGGTATAGATTTTAATTTTTTTATAAATATATAACAAGTTTTAAAATTTTTGGGTATAATGATGATATAAATTAATCTATTGTAAAATATTATTGAATATAATAATACATAAATTAAAATAATTTTAGGAGACATAGTCTTTCATATTAATGAGTAGGCACAACTTACCATATAATATGCATGAGACAGAGCCTACTATATAATATTCAACTGGTAGAGCCTATCATATAATATTTAAATGGTAGAGTCTACCATATAATATTCAAGAGGCAAAGCCTATTATATAATTTTCGGAGAGCAGAACCTAATGTATTAATAAAACAATATTTTACTTTATTTTATGATTTCATGTAGATGGTAAAATTACTATTGCTAATAACATGTTGTATAATAATAGAAAGATAGAGATTTTATTATTATACTCATTTTATTAATTTTATTAATTTTAGAGAAAGAGAAAAAAGAACAGAAAAGATATCTCACAAATACACAACGTATATATTTATAAAAGTCGGCAAAAATAAATGATCACAATTTTTTTATTAACTTTTCAATATATATATATATATATATATTAGTACAGTTTATTTAAAGCTACACAAATCCACTCAAAATATATTTTTAAAATTTTTTGAATAAAGTAATTATTTTGATTTGTGTCAGTTTAAGTTTTACCATATCTGAAATCAACATTTCAAAGATCTTTTTCGACTATTGAAGTTGGCGTGTTTGGCGTATATTGAAAAAGAATCATATGTGTTATAAGATTCTCTCAATAAAGTAGAGATCTGATCAGACAACAAGAAGAATCTATTCTTGTTTCTTCGTGATATATATTTTTAATATATCTCATATATAAAACTAATAAATATTTGACAAGATTTTTCAATATGTAAATGGAGAAAAGAATAATGAGTCAAATCTTGTCTCGGAAAGGGATGCTTGATGAGCTCTAAGCATATTTCAATTCGGTTTATTTACGTAAAAAAAGTTTTGGAGTAACCGAATTTTGTTTTTCTGCTTTTTGCTTGACAATGAAATAAATGCAGTCTACATTTCTCCAGGAGAAACAGTTAATTTCAAGGTGAACAATTTTTATCGTTGGTTTTTATATAATTATGAGATCGCATTCCATATTTCAATATTTATTATTTAATAATTTAAATTTTAGATACAATATACTAAATGAATGCATGTTTCCATATTTCCGTTAACAAAATCTGATTTCCGCTAATACTAGTTGACGTGGTATATGAATAGGTGATCTGGTAGTGCATGTGCAGTAACATATGTTTTATTTTTTCTTCTTGTTTCCTCAATCGCAATTAGGATTTGGTATTGGAGATTTTATGAAAATGATACCTTTTGGAAATTAACAAATGAAGAGTTAAGTCAACTTCGAAAAGGTTTTGTTTTCGAAAAATTTCCATTACCAAACCCTAATCGCAATTGAAGGAGGAAAAAGAAAGAAAAAACATGTGTTATGAAAAACAACGTCGTTTTACTACATATGCACTGCCACGTCTCCGTCCATATCATATACCATGATAGCCAGTATTAACGAAAACTAGACTCCGTTAATGGCAATATAAAAAAACGTAGACATCTGTTAGATCGTGTCTAAAATTTTAATTATAAATGTGTAAATATTAAAATCTGTACTGTAGTCTTATAGTTATATACAAACACACGATAAAAATTGTTCCTATTTCCAATATTTCTCCCTACTAGTATTTTGTGATATTAGTATAATTTACATGGGTTTTTACTGTGGTCCACATTTAGGTGGTTTCGATATTTTTTCAAGTATTTTGAATACTATATTTATATTTTACATTTATATAATTTTGATACGCATTTCATACAAAAGTTTTGCATTTTGAATCTAATTCAAATGATTTGGAGTTTAAATAATATAGAGAGCTTTTGACATAATAAAAAAACCAAAGAGAAAATCAGAACAAAACAAAATTCAAGAGTAGACCAAACAAACCAAAAAAATAAGCCGTGATGACATCATTGACATGTGCAGTTCATGGAAAATCTTTAACGGCCAAATGGTCGATCAACCTAGCCAATCAATCAACCTAGCCAATCAATCAACCTAGCCAATCAAGAGATTCTCAAAGCTAAAGATGAATGTCAAGAACATGACTGGAGTTGTCTATTGGGTGGGTTAACCATGGGTTTGGCACAATCCGTATGTGTGCAGCTAGATTAATTTTTTTTGCTGGAGGACATGCACACTAACAAAGTTTGAGAGCCATGCAAGATTCGGTTGCATCCGAACATATCGAAATCACGAGGAAAAAGAAAATGGACCAGCTTACGCAAATAGTTATTATTCCATATGGTCTCTAAATTTTTAGAAAAGATCAATTGAATAGTTTGGGATTAATAGATTTAAACATTTTAAATTTTATTAAATATATGATATTTAAGTAATTTTTGTTATTATCCGTCGGAAATTCAAAAAAGTAATGATTCAAAATATGATTGGGCAGCCTTGTAAATAACAAAGGTTACAAGATCTAAACTTGTTCCGCCTATACCAATCCGTATTGGCTTAGGCTGACTATGGACATGATCCAATTTTAAATGATCAAAATGGGCTTGGACAAAATAATGTTGCCGTTAAAATTGAGTTATGACCAATTGGTCATGGATATGCTGAGATAATACAAGACTCATCATTTTAGGAAAAACAAATAACGACACTCATCTTCTCTATCTCTCTCTAGCGTTAAGGACGAAGCCAAAAAACCGTGCCTTCACTTTATCGTTTTCAAGCCTAAAAGGTTGGGATCTTCTCTTTCTTGATTTATCGTTTTTAATTTATTGTTCTTCCTATTCAATTGAATGTTCTTTACATTTCAATTCATTAATTTTAAATTCTCGGTAAAAAGATTAAACCGACTTGTCCCTTAAAATATCTTATCGCTTTTGGAAAAATAATGATTGCGCCAAAGGAGAATAAAAGGCCCAATACCAGTAAGCATTTAAAACCAGCATGGTGTTGATAGCTAGGAAGCCTAACACCTTCTTATTTTATACACTTACAAAAGGAGGCTCAAGAAGATTAAGGCCCAAGGAAAACCCAAACAACAAGATAACTCTACCAGAGTGAGGAAGTAACTACGGTCAAGTTAATACAACTCCTAGTATGCGAATCCGTTGGAGGTTGCAGGTGGAAGATTCGGTAACAATAATATTTAAGGAAAGCAAAAGGAAGGAGAAAGGCATCGAGTGAATTAAGTAGAAAATAAAAAGGTAAGGGGGAGGGAAGAGACTCCATTAAGCCATCTCTCAAACTGTTTTTGGTTATATCCTTAATATAAGGAATATTCAATCTTCTAAATCGTGATTTTCATTTTGATACTTAACATTTTGGTATCAGAGCATCGATTTTGGGAAGATCAACATGCCACCGAAGAAAGATGAAGCTTCTTGGGAAAAGGCAATAACCGAGCTGCAGAAAGACGTGGAAAGATTGATGTCGCTGGAAGATGTGGTGCTCGAGCTCAAGGCAAAGATGGGTAAGTTGAGTATCCTGGACAAGATTGAAGAAAGGTTCAGAGAGCAGGAGATACAAACCGCTAGGAGGGAGAAACTACCCATGGGATCGCAGTCCTCGGGAGTCGTAGCTGATCACTCGGAAAAGGAGTGACCAAGTGATTCTCGCCCTGTTTCACCCACACCCAAGGAGAACAGTGAGCTTCATAGCCAAGGGCCACTTACCAGAAGGATCGAGATACCCATGTTTGACGGAGAGAATGCGGAGAACTGGATCCTAAGGTGGAACAATACTTTGAGTTGGAGAGATTTTCTGAGGCAGAGAAAATGCAAGCGGTGAGAATGTGTTTCAGTGACGAGGCACTCTTGTGGTATCACTGGGAAAGAGAACGGCAACCCTTTTTGAGTTGGGAGCAGCTGAAACATAGAGTTCTCGAATATTTCTCTGAGATACTGGATTGCTTGCCAGGAGAGAGGCTTCTCAACCTCAAGCAGGAAGACACCGCAAAAAGATACTGCCAAGAGTTCATCGCGTTGGCAGCCAATGCACCAGGGCTGATGGATGATGTGTTGGAAATGGCGTTCTTAAACGGCCTCAAACCGAAGACCCAAGCTGGAGTAAAAATTTTCGAACCTAGAGGTTTGAAAAGGATGATGAACTTAGCCAGAAAGGTAGAAGAATGGACGTACATGGATGACTCAGGAGAAAACGGTGAAGTAAGAGGGACCACCAAGTCGACACGAGTTGGCGGCGTGTTGCAGTCGACTTTCTCATCCAGGAAGGAGGGCCCAAGTGGAGGAGGGTGGGCATCGGCGTATGGGCCACAAACCCTAAGGCCCAAACCGATTATGTCGCCAGCACAAAGGTCCGTTTTTTCGAGCCCAGCTGCGACTCGAGTAGCCCCGAACAGCAACCCTAATCCACGAGCAGAAGAAACGCGCCATCCTTCCTTCAGGCGATTGTCCGAGAATGAGATGCGCGAAAGGAAGGCGAAGGGCGTATGCTTCAGATGCGATGAACGTTGGCACTCCGGCCACCAGTGCGCGTCGAAGGAGCTGCGTGTGTTATGGGTGCAGGAGGATGGCACCGAGGTGGAGATTGATGACTCGGAAGTTGGACAGGAAGAAGATGCTGAGCTCACCGAACTCGCCGAGCTCTCTCTCAACTCGGTAGTCGGCATCTATTCCCCGAGAACCATGAAAATGCGAGGGAGAATCCGGGGAGTCGAGGTGGTGCTCATGGTCGACATCGGTGCATCACACAACTTTATTTCGGCAAAATTGGTCAAGCAACTCCAGCTTCCGGTTGAAACCACAGCAGGATACGTGGCAGTGACAGGGACAGGAGCGGCTGTGCGAGGAGAGGGAATATGCAAGAATGTGGAGATCATTCTCTTGGAGTGCAGGATTCGAGCTAATTTCTTACCCCTGGAGCTGGGAACTGCGGATGTCATACTCGGAGTTCAGTGGTTGGAGATCTTAGGGGAGATACATGTCAACTGGAAGGAGCAACGGATGCGATTCCATATGGAAGGCAAAACAGTTGTGTTGCAGGGTGATGTCAGTCTGTGCAATGCACTAGTATCGTTGAAGGCATTGCTAAAAGCGCTACAGCAAGGCGGAGAAGGAGTGCTCGTGGAGTATGGTAGCATGGAAGCAACAGGGTCTATCAAAGGCGGAACTTCTTGGACTGGGTTGGAACCATTGTTGGAGGAGTTTCAACACGTATTTTCTGAGCCTCAGGGTCTACCCCCATCGCGAGGTAAAGAACATGCTATTACTCTTAAATGTGGTGCTGAACAGGTTAATGTTAGACCATTCCGTTACCCACAAGCACAAAAAGCTGAGATTGAAAGGCAGGTCGCCATGATGTTGTCGGCCGGATTAATTCGGGAAAGTAGCAGCCCATTCTCCAGTCCAGTGTTGCTCGTAAGGAAAAAAGACAACAGCTGGAAGTTCTACGTCGATTATCGGGCACTAAACAAAGCCACCATCCCCGACAACTACCCGATCCCAATGATCGACCAGCTTCTGGATGAGTTGCGTGGAGCGGTAATTTTTTCTAAATTGGATCTCCGTTCAGGTTATCATCAGATTCGGGTCAAAAAGGAAGATGTTCACAAAACAGCTTTCCGAACGCACGATGGGCATTACGAGTTCCTAGTAATGCCTTTTGGACTTACCAACGCACCAGCTACATTCCAATCGTTGATGAATGAGGTATTCCGACCCTTTCTACGACAATTTGTGTGGTATTTTTTGATGATATATTGGTCTACAGTAAGTCCAACGTAGCCCATTTTTCTCATCTCCGGGAAGTCCTTAGAGTGCTGCATCAACATCAGTTGTTTGCCAACCGGAAGAAATGTCATTTCGGCACTCCTCAGGCGGATTATTTGGGGCATGTGATATCGGCTCAAGGAGTATCCGCGGATCCTGCCAAAATCAAAGCAATGGTTGACTTGCCTCTTCCTCGCACCATCAAGGATCTGAGGGGATTTCTTGGATTGACAGGTTACTACCGCAGATTTGTCAAGGGGTATGGACTAATGGCGAGACCACTCACGGATCTCCTAAAAAGGGACCAGTTCAGTTGGACTCCGGAAGCCACATACGCGTTTGACCAGCTGAAATCCGCAATGACTAAGGTACCGGTACTTGCTCTTCCCAATTTTAATGAACTGTTTGTTGTGGAGTCGGATGCTTCAGGTACCGGATTAGGCGCAGTTCTAATGCAACGACACCAACCAATCTCCTACTTCAGTCAGGCCCTCACGGAAAGACAGCGTCTAAAATCAATCTACGAACATGAATTAATGGCAGTAGTCTTGGCAGTTCAGAAATGGCGGCATTATCTTCTAGGCCGCAAGTTTGTGATAAGGACCGATCAAAAAAGTTTGCGTTTTTTGCTGGAGCAACGTGAGATTAATCTAGAATATCAAAGATGGTTAACTAAGTTGTTGGGATTTGACTTTGAAATCACTTATAAGCCCGGTTTGGAAAATAAGGCAGCGGATGCCTTATCTCGTAAGACTCAAACTGCAGAAATGACAGCCTTATCCATACCAGCCACCATTCAGTTGGAGGACATTTGTAGCGAGGTTGATGGGGATACGGAACTCAAGAAAATCATCACAGCCTTACAGCAAGACGCCCTCACTCACCCGGATTACCAACTGGTTCAGGGGAGATTGCTTTGTCGAGGGAGGTTAGTATTATCTAAACACTCACGGTTTATTGGGATAATTCTTCAGGAATTCCATGATGGGAAATTAGGGGGTCATGGCGGTGTTTTGAAGACCCAGAAGAGGATTGGGGAGTTGTTTTATTGGGCTGGAATGATGTCAGATATCAGAAGGTATGTCGCGGCTTGTCAGGTATGTCAACAGTATAAGTACTCCACTCTTGCCCCTGCGGGATTACTCCAACCCCTTCCAATTCCAGAGAGAGTTTGGGAAGATCTATCTATGGATTTTATTGAGGGACTACCGAAATCAGCAGGGCAGAATGCGGTGCTTGTAGTGGTCGATCGTTTAACGAAGTGCGCTAACTTCATTGGTCTTCGTCATCCTTTCACCGCAACCGACATCGCCCTCATTTTTGTTCAGGAGATAGTTCGGCTACACGGGTTTCCACGCACGATCGTCTCCGACCGAGATAAGGTCTTCACGAGTCAATTTTGGCGTGAATTATTCAGACTCTCGGGCACTAAGCTCTGTTTCAGTACAGCTTATCACCCGCAATCCGACGGGCAGACCGAGGTAACTAATCGAGGGTTGGAGACTTATCTCCGTTGTTTTGCAGGGGACAAACCACGCTCCTGGTCTACCTTTCTTCCATGGGCAGAATTATGCTATAATTCATCCTATCATTCTTCCATTCATACAACTCCTTTTCAGGCAGTTTATGGGCAGGAGGCCCCTGCTATTATTAAGTTTGAGCTGGGAATGAATTCTAATGCTGACCTTGAGGACAGAATGCAGGCTAGAGACTCGGCTCTTGCGCAACTTAAAATTCACCTCCTCAAGGCGCAACAGCTCATGAAGTCTAGGGCAGATTGTCATCGGCGTGAGGTGGAATATGCAGTGGGTGACAAAGTCTATTTGAAGATGCGGCCATATAGGAGGAAGACTTTAGCGCATCGTCCTAATGAGAAGCTGGCTGCCAGGTTTTACGGGCCGTTTGAGATCGAGGAGCGGATCGGTAAAGTGGCATATCGACTGAAGTTTCCTCCAGAAGTTAAACTACATCCCACATTCCACGTATCCCAACTAAAGCCAGTTGTGGGTTCCGCGGTCGTAACAACATCAATTCCGGAGCAGCTCACGACAGAAGGTATTCTGGAAGCCGAACCGGAAGCTGTACTGGACACTCGCGTGCATCCGGTGACCGGTCAAGACGAATTACTTATCAAATGGAAAGATCAACCGAATTTTGAAAGTTCTTGGGAATGGGTGAGCAAAATTCAGGGTCAATTTCCACACTTCAACCTTGAGGACAAGGTGAATTTCAAAGGCGGGGTATTGATAGCTATGAAGCCCAACACCCTCCTATTTTATACACTTACAAGAGGAGGCTCAAGAAGACTAAGGCCCAAGGAGAACCCAAACAACAAGATAACTCTACCAGAGAGAGGAAGTAACTACGGTCAAGTTAATACAGCTCCTAGTATGCGAATCTGTTGGAGGTTGCTGGTGGAAGATTCGGTAACAGTAATATTTAAGGAAAGCAAAAGGAAGGAGGAAGACATCGAGTGAATTAAGTAGAAAAGAAAAAGGTAAAGGGGAGGGGAGAGACTCCATTAAGCCATCTCTCAAACTGTTTTTGGTTATATCCTTAATATAAGGAATATTCAATCTTCTAAATCGTGATTTTCATTTTGATACTTAGCAGGTGTCTTCTTCACCTCGGTATAAAAGAGACTTACAGTAGTCATGGGATTACAGAGAGTAGAGCAAGAAAACAGTGTCGATCATAATGGGTTCAGAGGTGATAGCAAGCAAGTACGTGGAGATTTATAAAGCAGAATCACTTATCTTAGTCTCTCATTTTGTAGTTATAATCTTAAGATTGTTGTGCGGTTGTTTGTGAGCTGGTTTCTCACTAAGATGTACCTTGGTCATATTGACCTTGGAACTCGTAAATCGTGTGTCTCTTACATTAGCTTATTAACATCAAAACCTACATAAATCAACAACTGTTATTTAGATCGGGAAGAGATTGAGAAAACAAATACTAACCGGAAAACCAACTTACAGTGGTATCATAGCCTGGTTCTTGAAATACTATTGTTTCTAAAATCAAGATCTATTTGTAATTCATACTCATTCAACAGCTCTCAGAGTAGAAGAAGTATCTGATATCTTGGAATATAGAAACTCTTTCTATCTGTAAATATACATACATATAATACAAGTTTCTTCTAGTAAGCAAGAATTGTGGTTGATTGCGTATTATTGAATATTCAAAGTCTGAACTATCTGAACTTATGGAACCAACGCAGGGGAGATTCGATGTAGAGAAATTCAACGGTGAAGGTGATTTTGCATTATGGAAGCATAAGGTGCTGGCACAGCTTGAGATACTTGGTTTTGAATCAGTCCTACAACCAAAATATGCATCTGATCCTAAGGGAAAGGGATTCAGATTGAAAGAGAGGAAAAACCAGAGGCGAAAATAGATCCTTCGAGACGACAAGGGTAGGAGAGTGAAGAATCTATTGAGTATAAGTGATGAAGACATCAGGTCGTATGTCCAGCCAGGAGATCAGACTGGCCGACCAGGAAGCTTGCCCGAGATAGTCGGGCCATCTGGCACGCCTGCCGGCCCAAGCAGTACCGCCGGACCCTCGACCAATAGGACCAGACCAACTAGCATTGCCGGCGGTGAGGCCCAAGCTTCTGGCACACTTGGTGGCTACGTGGATGACACCACCGGTCCCCTTGGTGATGCCGCCGACTCCGGAATCAACTTGGCCGGTCCTGAAGGCATTCCGGCCAGTATCTCGCACATTCGAGCCGGTACAGCCGATCCAGCTGAGTGCACGAGCATTTCAAATTCTACACAAGGAAACTCGGACCAGATAAGCTACCAGCTTCAGGACATGCATCTAGAGGAAGTATCCACACCAGTAGTGCCACCAGGAGCAATGACAAGGAGTAGATCAAGAGCACTCTTCCACAAGTTCAGCTTATGGATGGACAAGCTCCTAGAGGAAGATCGACTAAGGACAATGGGCCAGCATTGCAAAAAAGAGTCCAAAGGCTTCTTAACAGCACAAGGGACATCAGAGACTTGGGCTTTAGTGGCAAGAGAGGTCAGGGCCCAAAGATTCATAACCCTACTCCAAGTCGAAGACTAGGAGCAAGACGCCTGCATGCCATAAAGACGGCCACCTTCCATTTCTTGGCCGTGAGGTAAGTAAGGTAAGTTTTCAATAAGAATATTTGCCTTTTTTCTGTTTTGCAAGGTAGGATCTAGAATATATACATTTATTGAGTCAAAGACATTTTAGGAATATGTCCTTTTTCGATTATACACTTTTGTATCTTTTCCTTTTGTGCACTTTTGTAAATTTCCCATTTCTTATTTGAGTCGACCCTAGAAGGTCAATTTGTCGAGCATATTAATGAAGCTCCTTCCAGCATTGTAGTTCGACAACCTTTTTGCTAATTAATAAAGATCGAATTTTCTTTACAAGTTATTCTTTCAAAGAAGCTTGTGCGCTTAGAACCTAGTTGAGACCAGCCCTCCTAGCTCTAAGTTTGTGATTTATCACGAGGTTCATCACCCCTCGTGTGGTTCACTTCACCCTTCCATCGAATACCAACCCAAAACCCCTATCCAAGAAGCCTAAGGTCGAATTTCTCACCTAAACTTCTCCAAGCAGCCCACGCGCATATAAGCCTTGAATCGAGGCTTGTATTATTTTGGTATCAGAGCTTAAAGCTCCTAAACCAGGTTGTTTCTATCTTTTAGCTTTTCTTGTTTCTTTTTCTTGCATTAGTTTAAGTTTCATTCCAAAAAATAAAAAAATAACATCTAAGTTCATACCGAGTGCATCTAGTTCCTACGTGCATCACTAGGTTCTAGAATCATTCTTGCATTGCTATATTCGACTTTTCTTTTGTTAGAATCGTATATCTATTATTTTAAGTTAAATTAAAAGAAAAGAAAAAAAAAGAAAAAGAAAATAGGAAAAATACCAAAAGATTTCGAATTGGACAGCTAACAATAATTGTCAAGAAAATTTTCTTTTATTCAAATCTCCATATATTCGAATTTCCAATTCTCAGATTTTTTCCTTTTTGCAAATTTTTTCGAATCCTTATAAAAAGAAAACCCTCCTAATAATTTAGGAGTATCATAACTTGTCTTCTTTATTTGTAGCACACAATGGCAGAAGAAAATAGAGAAGCAACCGAAGCCATGATGGCCATGTTCACCACCCTCCAAACGTAACTCGCATCCATAGGCGAGAGATTGGAGCGCGTGGAGAGGCCTGTGAGAATCCAGGCCATACGGCACGTGAGAGCTAAGCAAGACCGTTCTGAGGGTCCTGAGCACCTTAGGACACGACACGAACAGGAGGAGCCCCAGCCAGATGGAGATGAGGACACACGACCTCATAACTATCACCATAGGCCGAGAGAACCTCCACGGCAACCAGAGGCAGAAGATGATGGCTTTGAGCCATATGATCTTCACCAGAGGCCAAGGATGTCTCATAGACATCATGAGAATGGAGATGAACATGCATACAACCGAGTAACTCATCCTGATGTTAAACTAACTCCTCCAAGTTTTGCAGGGAAAGTAGACCCCGAAGCTTACCTAGATTGGGAGAGGAGAATGGATTATATCTTTGATCATTACAACCAACCAGGGCCTAGGAGAGTCTCAATGGCAGTAGCACAACTCACGGATAATGCCCTCATCTGGTGGGATTGTGAGGTATCTGAAAGAAGGAGGAAAAGAATGAGGCCCATAGACTCATGGGTTGACATAAAGGATATCATGCGACAAAGGTTTGTTCCACCTTACTTTCATAGGGACTTGCAACGTCATTTTTGTACTCTTAAGTAGGGTACCAGATCAGTAGAGGAGTACTATGAAGAGTTCGAGAAGCTAAGGAACAGACTAGAGCTCAATGATGATGAAGAATCATTGATGGCACAATTCTTGGATGGACTCCAAGAAAGAATCAGCCGCAAAGTGGAAAGGCAAATCTACAATGACTTCAAAGACTTGTTCCACCTATCTGTCCAGGCTGAGCAGCACATCAAACGTAAGAGCCAAGACATCCACAGCAAGGCTAAGACACCTTGGGCACCAAGCAACATGCCCAAGCCCGTAGACAAAGGCAAGAGCATAGAGATCGAGTCAAGGTTCAAGAGCAAGCCTCCTGAACCCACCCGTGACCAGAGAGAGCCTGGTAAGTCTTCTAACCCTCAAAGATCACGTGACATCACTTGTTTCAAGTGTAGGGGTCGTGGACACATCTCAAGGGAGTGCCCAAACAACCGGGTCATGTTGATTACGGAGGCTGGAGAATATGAGTCCCAAGATGAAGAGGACTATGAACCAGAAGAGGAATATGGTGACATTGAGTACCCTGATGTGGGGGAAGTGCTGGTCACTAGACGCATCCTCAGTGCAATGGTGGATCCTTCAGAGACCATCTTCCACAGCCGTTGCACCATCAAGGGCAAGGTATGTAACCTCATCATAGATGGTGGTTCTTACACAAACGTTGCTAGTGCATATATGGTTGATAAGCTAGGTCTAGCGAAGACAAGGCATCCTCGACCATATAGACTGAGATGGCTCGATGAAAAAATGGAGCTCAAGATCCATGAGCAAGTCACTGTGCCATTCAGTGTGGGCAAGTACCAAGACCAGGTCGTGTGCGACGTGGTGCCCATGCAAGCTGGCCATCTTCTGTTAGGAAGGTCATGGCAATTTGACAAAGAGACCAGACATGATGGCCGAACCAATCTCTACACTTTTGTGCATGAGAAAAGAAAGGTCAGCTTGGCTCCTCTCACACCTGCCCAGGTACATGAGCTTCAACAGCAAATGAGTAAGGAAAAGAAGCTCATTAAATCTAATTTTCTCTTTCAACCAAGTCATGTCCGGAGAGCTTTAGCCTCGAAGGATCTAATGCTACTAATGGTTTTCAAAGAAGTGTTGAATATAGAGAAAGAACAGGTAGAGCTACCTCCTGAAGTAACAACTCTCCTCAACAAGTTCCAGGATGTGTTTCCAGAGGAGATACCAGCAGGCTTGCCTCCTTTACGTGGCATAGAACACCAGATCGATCTAGTGCCCAAAGCAGCCCTGCCCAACCGGCCAGCCTACCGGATGAGTCCAGAGGAGTCCAAGGAGCTTGAGAAGCAAGTCAAGGAGTTCCTGTAGAAAGGCTATGTTCGAGAGAGCCTCAGTCCATGTGCCGTACCAGTGCTACTAGTGCCCAAGAAGGATGGGACTTGGCGAATGTGCGTGGACTGCCGAGCAATCAACAACATCACTGTCAAGTACCGACATCCAATACCATGGCTGGATGACATGCTAAATGAGCTGAGTGGAGCCACGGTCTTCTCCAAGATAGACCTCAAGAGTGGATACCACCAGGTCAGGATGAAGGAAGGTGATGAATGGAAGACTGCTTTCAAGACAAAGCAAGGGCTATACGAGTGGACAGTCATGCCATTCGGCTTGACTAATGCCCCAAGCACCTTCATGCGCCTTATGAACCAAGTTCTTAGGGCGTACATCAGTAAGTTTGTAGTGGTTTACTTTGATGATATATTGGTTTATAGTAAGTGCCTACGGGAACACTTCACACATCTTGAGATGGTACTTAAAACCCTTCGACAAGAAGAGCTTTATGCCAATCTCAAGAAGTGCATCTTTTGTACTGATAAACTTGTCTTTTTAGGTTTTGTTGTAAGTTCACAGGGCCTACAGGTTGATGAAGAGAAGATTCGAGCCATACAAGAATGGCCAACACCAGGCAACATCAGCCAAGTAAGGAGCTTCCACGGACTGGCCAGCTTCTATAGGAGATTCGTGCCCAACTTCAGCAATATTGCCTCACCATTGACGGCAGTAGTGAAGAAGAACGTGGGATTCAGCTGGGGAGAAGCTCAGGAGAAGGCATTCCAGGCCTTGAAGGACAGCCTTACACATGCACCAGTGCTAGTCCTGCCCGACTTCAACAAGACGTTTGAAGTGGAGTGTGATGCCTCTGGAATAGGCATAGGAGCAGTACTAACCCAAGGAGGGAGACCAGTGGCATACTTCAGTGAGAAGCTAGGTGGTGCCTCACTGAACTACCCCACTTATGACAAGGAGCTTTATGCCCTTGTCCGAGCATTGGAGACTTGGCAGCATTACTTGCTGTCCAAGGAGTTTGTGATCCACACTGATCACGAGACTCTCAAACACCTCAGAGGGCAAACCAATCTCAAGAGGAGACATGCCAGGTGGATGGAATTCATAGAAACCTTCCTGTACGTCATCAAGTACAAGAAGGGCAAAGACAATGTGGTAGCCGATGCACTATCAAGGAGGTTTGCCTTGATATCAACCATGGAGGCAATGGTCCTAGGATTCGAGCACATCAAGGACCTCTACAAGGATGATCCTGACTTTGCTGAGAGCTACAAGGAGTGTGGCACAGGGAGTCATGGAAAGTTTTACATCCATGAGGGATTCTTGTTCCGAGAAAGAAGGTTGTGCATGCCACAAGGATCATTGAGGGAGCTTATCATCCGAGAAGCTCATGGAGGAGGACTCATGGGCCACTTTGGTGTCGACAAGACTCTAGCAGTGGTCAAGGAGCACTTCTACTGGCCACACATCAAGAGGATAGTAGAAGCTCATTGTGCAAGATGCATCACTTGCAAGAAGGCAAAGTCCCGAGTGCAACCTCACGAGTTGTATCTCCCACTGCCCATACCTAGACATCCATGGGTGGATATCTCAATGGACTTCGTTCTAGGCCTGCCCAAGATCAACCACAAGGATGCAATCTTTGTAGTGGTGGACAGGTTCTCCAAGATGGCACACTTCATCTCGTGTGCCAATGTCAATGATGCCACGCTTTCAAGGAGATAGTACGGCTTCATGGAGTGCCAAGGACCATCGTATCAGACAGGGACACCAAGTTCCTCAGCCATTTCTGGAGGATCCTTTGGAGGAAGCTAAGCGCGAAGCTACTCTTCTCTACCACCTGCCATCCTCAAACCGATGGCCAAACTGAAGTTGTCAACATGACACTATCAACTCTTCTCAGGACTACACTAGGGAAGAACCTCAAGACTTGGGTGGAGTGCCTGCCATTCATAGAGTTCGCTTACAACCGAGCCGTACACTCAGCAACCAAGAAGACACCATTTGAATTAGTATACGGCTTCAACCCTCTCACCCCATTGGAGCAAACGCCACTACCACCAGCAGAGATGACCAACCTCAACGGAGCATCCAAGGCAGAGTCATAAGGAAGTTACACCAGAAGGTAGCAGAAAAATTGGAGAAGAGGACCGGGCAGTACGTGACTCATGCCAACAAGGGAAGAAAGGAGGTGATCTTTCAACCAGGCGATTGGGTGTGGCTACACCTACGGTAGGAGAGGTTCCCCAACCTAAGGTGTTCCAAGCTAGCACCAAGAGGAGATGGACCATTCAGAGTGCAGGAGAGGATCAACAACAACGCCTACCAGATCGAGCTCCCAGGTGAGTTTAATGTGTCCAACACGTTCAACGTAACTGACTTAGCCCCTTTCCATGCAGATGAACCAGTTTTGAGGTCAAAACCTACTGAAGAGGGAGGGGATGATGAGGACATCAGGTCGTATGTCCAGCCTGGAGATCAGACTGGCTGACCAGGAAGCTTGCCCGAGATAGCCGGGCCATCTGGCACGCCTGCCGGCCCAAGCAGTACCACCGGACCCTCGACCAATAGGACCAGACCAACCAGCATTGCCGGCGGTGAGGCCTAAGCTTCCGGCACACTTGGTGGCAACGTGGATGACACCGCCGGTCCCCTTGGTGATGCCACCGACTCCAGGATCAACTTGACCAGTCCTGAAGGCATTCCGGCCCATACCTCGCACATTCTAGCCGGTACAGCCGATCCAGCCGAGTGCACGAGCATTTCAACTTCTACACAAGGAAACTCGGACCAGATAAGCTACCAGCTTCAGGACATGCATCTAGAGGAAGTATCCACACCAGTAGTGCCACCAGGAGCAATGACAAGGAGTAGATCAAGAGCACTCTTCCACAAGTTCAGCTTATGGGTGGACAAGCTCCTAGAGGAAGATCGACTAAGGACAATGGGCCAGAATTGCAAAGAAGAGTCCAAAGGCTTCTCAACAACACAAGGGACATCAGAGACTTGGGCTTTAGTGGCAAGAGAGGTCAAGTTCCAAAGATTCCTAACCCTACTCCAAGTCGAAGACTAGGAGCAAGGCGCGTGCATGCCACAAGGACGGTCACCTTCCATTTCTTGGCCGTGAGGTAAGTAAGGTAAGTTTTCAATAAGAATATTTGTCTCTTTCTGTTTTGCAGGGTAGGATCTAGAATATTTACATTTATTGAGTCAAAGATATTTTAGGAATAGGTCCTTTTTCGATTATACACTTTTGTATCTTTTCCTTTTGTGCACTTTTGTAAATTTTCCTTTTCTTATTTGAGTCGACCCTAGAAGGTGAAGCTGTCGAGCATATTAATAAGGCTCCTTCCAGCATTGTAGTTCGAC
This sequence comes from Pugionium cornutum, assembly GCA_018901935.1. Classification (NCBI taxonomy): domain Eukaryota; kingdom Viridiplantae; phylum Streptophyta; class Magnoliopsida; order Brassicales; family Brassicaceae; genus Pugionium; species Pugionium cornutum. Next base: position 16,584,310 of record CM032157.1, read on the forward strand.
AACCTTTTTGCTAATTAATAAAGATCGAATTTTCTTTACAAGTTATTCTCTCAAAGAAGCTTGTGCGCTTAGAACCTAGTTGAGACCAGCCTTTCTAGCTCTAAGTTTGTGATTTATCACGAGGTTCATCACCCCTCGTGTGGTTCACTTCACCCTTCCATCGAATACCAACCCAAAACCCCTATCCAAGAAGCCTAAGGTCGAGTTTCTCACCTAAACTTTTCTAAGCAGCCCACACGCATATAAGCCTTGAATCGAGGCTTGTATCAATAAGTCTTACTGAAATCGTGTTAAGGAAGATAATAAAAGAGCCAACTGCATATGATATGTGGACAGCTCTTGAAAATATCTATCAAGTAAGATCTCTTCCTTACAGATTTTATCTCAAACAGCGGTTCTTTAGTTTCAAAATGGAAGAGGACAAGAATCTAGATACCTTTAATAAACTTATTTCAGATCTCTCAAGCCTGGGTATAGAGATGAGTGAAGAAGATCAGGCTCCAAATCTCTTGAATAGTCTACCTAAGAGGTTTGATAATCTAGTCCACACTTTCAAGTATAGTAATGGAAAAGACACTATTAAATTTAAAGAGATTATAAGGTCTGCTTATTCCATTGAGTTACAATTAAAGGAAAAAGGTTTATCTAACAAAGGAAAAGCAGTGGATGAAAGTCTATTTGTACAAACAAGAGGTAGAACAGAGAAGAGGGGACAGTCAAAATCAAAGTCAAACAGTCGAAGCAAATCCAGGTCTAAGTTCAAACGAACTTGCTGGGTTTGTGGCAGTGAGGAACACCTTAAAAGAGATTGTCCAAAAGGTACCAACAAGGTGCAAGTCAACAGAAAAATGGAAGAGCTGAAGCTAGTGTTGGAAAATCTTAGTGGGAAGAACCTATTATGTTGACTGCTTCTGAACAACATTCTAGAGATGGCTGGATCTTAGACTCAGGTTGTTCCGATCACATGACGTTTCTGAAAGAACACATGTTTGATGTGGAAGAAATCAACGGTGAAAAAATTCTGATGGGTAATGATACGTATTGTGAAGTAACAGCTGTTGGAAAAGTAAAGATCTTAAATCATGAAGAAAAACTAGTTATTCTCACAAAAGTCAGGTATACACCAACGGTAAAGAGAAATCTTATTTCTCTAGGAAAGCTAGAAGCACAAGGCTGTTGGTTTCAGTATAAGGATTTTAGACTGAAGGTTTATCAATAGGATTAAGAAGTTCTAGCAGGAAATTACAAAGACACTCTATACATACTATATGGAGAACCAATCAGTGAACAAGTAAATTCAGCAGAAGAAAAATTGGACAGAACCTTCTTATGGCACAATAGACTTGACCATATGAGTGAAAAGGGTCTGAAACTTCTAGCAAAGAAGGAACTATTGAAAGCTAGTGAATTCTATATTCTCGAAAAAACTCATAAAAAATCGTTTAATACAGCCATATACTCATCAAAGAAACCTCTTGAATACGTTCACTCAGATATATGGGGATCTCCTAATGTCACCCCAAGTCTCAGTAGGTGTCAATAATACATATCTTTTGTAGATAACTATTCGAAAAAATTGTGGGTGTATTTTCTAAACTCCAAAGATGAGGCATTTGCAAAGTTTGTAGAATATAAAGCTTTTGCAGAAAATGAGAGCAGTAAAAGACTCAAGACCCTAAGACTCAGTATAAAGATTTTAGACTGAAGGTTTATCAATAGGATTAAGAAGTTCTAGCAGGAAATTACAGAGACACTCTATACATACTAGATGGAGAACCAATCAGTGAACAAGTAAATTCAGCAGAAGAAAAATTAGACAGAACCTTCTTATGGCACAACAGACTTGGCCATATGAGTGAAAAGGGTCTGAAACTTGTAGCAAAGAAGGAACTATTGAAAGCTAGTGAGATAACAAAGCTAAAATAGTGTGAATTCTATATTCTCGGAAAAACTCATAAAAAATCGTTTAATACAGCCATACACTCATCAAAGGAACCTCTCGAATACGTTCACTCAGATATATGGGGATCTCCTAATGTCACCCAAAGTCTCAGTAGGTGTCAATAATACATATCTTTTGTAGATAACTATTCGAAAAAAATTGTGGGTGTATTTTCTAAAGTCCAAAGATGAGGCGTTTGCAAAGTTTGTAGAATATAAAGCTTTTGCAGAAAATGAGAGCAGTAAAAGACTCAAGACCCTAAGAACTCATAATGGGTTGGAATATTGTAATAAAGCTTTTGAAGACTATTGCAAACAGTTTGGGGGTGAGGAGACATAAGACATGTCCTTATACCCCACAGTAAAATTGGGCTAGCTGAAGACTCAATAGGACTGTCTTAGAAAAGATCAGAAGTTTACTCAGTGAGACTGAATTAAGTGAGACCTTCTAGGCTGAAGCGATATAAACAATGATTTACATGATAAACAAAACTCCATCTACACTTCTGAATTTCAGAATTCAGAAGGAGGTGTGGTCAGGAAGAAAACCAGAATATCAACACGTGAGGAGATTTGGATGTTTGGTTTTCTACTATTCTGATCAAGGAAAATTGAAGCCTAAAGCTAAAAAAGTGTGTTTATGGGTTATCCACAAGGTGTTAAGAGGTATAGAATTTGGAGTGAGGAAGACAAAAGATGTATAGTCAGTTGAGATGTAACTTTCTGTGAAAATGTTTTATACAAGGATATTAATAAGACATCCGAAGGAACAGGAAAACAGTTAACACTCAAAAGAAGAAAGTATCGTTTATTCTTCCTAATGAAACTGATATTTCAGTTGAAGGTGGAGAAAGTTCAACAGGAGGTACAATTGAATCATATGATAAGTCAGCATCAGAAAGTGATTCAGAGAGTGATACAAAAAATTTGGATCAGTACTAACTGGCCAAAGACAGGGTAAGAAAAGATATCAAGCCACCCACTATGTTTGATGATTGTGATGTGGCTGCATATGCCCTCAATATATCAGAAAGCCTAAATCTAGATCAACTCAAGAGTTATAAGGAAGCAATCAGTGGGAGACACATAAAGAGCTGGATTGCAGCTATAGAAGAAGAGATGAAATCTCTTGATAAGAATCAGACCTGGAAGCTAGTAGACAGAGATGAATGTCAGAGAACTATCGGCTGTAAATGGGTGTACAAGCTAAAACCAGGAATACCATGGGTTGAAGCTCAGAGATTTACAGCCAGGTTGGTGGCGAGAGGTTTCTAATGGTTAGAGGGAATATACTATCACGAGGTTTTTCACCGGTAGTGAAGCATATCACAATTCGACTGATGTTGTCTATGGTGGTAAATCTAGACCCCGAACTAGAACAATTAGATGTAAAAACTGCATTTTTACACGGGAGTAGATGAGAAAATCTTAATGGATCAACCAGAAGGGTTCACAAAAGGAGACAAAGTGTGTTTACTTCAAAGGTCATTATACGGACTCAAGCAGGCACCTAGATAGTGGAATATGAGTTTTGATAGTTTCATTAAATCACAAGGGTATTTCAGAAGAAAATATGACTCGTGTGTGTATTTCAAGTATTTTGAAGGAGGAAACATTGTGTATCTACTATTATACGTTGACGATATGCTTGTGGCAGCTAAGAGTCATAGAGAAATTGATAAGCTGAAGGTAATTCTGGAAAAGAATTTGATATGAAGGATCTGGGTTCAGGTAAGAGGGTATTGGGCATTGATATTATACGAGACAGAAAACATTGTGCTCTAATGTTATCTCAAGAGAGTTATCTTCAAAAGGTTTTGAACAGTTTTAATATGACAGATTCAAGAGGAGTTCAAACACCATTGGCTACTCATTTTAGACTATCAATTACAAAAATTTAAGATAAGGAGCAAACAGAGTTTGAGATGAAGGGCATATCGTATTCAAATGTTGTCGGGAGCTTGATGTATGCCATGGTTGGCACCCGACCTGACTTAGCATACGCTGTAGGACTCATCAGCCGTTTCATGAGTTGCCCTAACCAAGAACACTGGGAAGCCGTCAAATGGGTTTTACGATATGTTAAAAATTCTTTCAATCACAAATTAGTGTTTACAAAATCTGATAAATTTGAGATTAAAGAATTTTGTGACACTGATTATGCAGTGGACTTAGACAGGAGGAGATTGATAACCGGATTTTTGTTTCAAGTCGGAGGAAACACCGTGAGCTGGCGATCTGGACTGCAACACATAGTTGCACTATCGACCATAGAAGCAGAGTACATGGCTCTGGTGGAAACAACGAAAGAAGCTCTGTGGTTAAAAAGCATAACCAGTGAGCTTGAGTTAAAACAAGAATCAATAGAGATTTTTTGCGACTCATAGAGCGCGATTTATCTCTCCTAGAACATCGTCTTTTATGATCGAACCAAACACATATCGGTTCGTATTCATTTCATAAGAGACATTGTTGCAAATGCAGATGTGGTGGTGTCGAAAATCAACACAAACGTGAATCCGACTTATATTCTTACAAAATCAGTACTGGTGAAGAAGTTTGAAGAAGGTTTAGAGAGTTTGGGAGTTCGGATAGAGCTTCACTAGCTAAAAGAAGAATGGTTTACGGATCCTAAATTCCTAAATTTGGGTGTGATTGTCGTAAGGGCAATGGGGCCGGATCTGAAAATTGGCCCAAAGAAATGAAGCTTATTTGAACAATCGAGGTGGAGTTTGTGGGAAAATAACGATTGGGTCAAATAAGGATTGGGCCAAAAGAGAATAAAAGGCCCAATAGAAGTGAGCATTTGAAATCAGCGTGATTTCCTCTTTAGCTCGGTATAAAAGAGACTTACAGCAGTCATAGGGTTATAGAGAGCAGAGCAGGAAAACAGTGTCAGATCACATTGGGTTCAGAGGTGATAGCAAGCAAGCATGTGGAGATATATAAGGGAGAATCACTTATTTTAATCTATTCTTTTGTGGTTATAATCTTGTGATTGTTGTGCGGTTGTTTGTGAACTGGTGAAGCTTTTGGTTTATATGAATTTTTATGGTTTGGTTCCTCACCAAGATGTACCTTGGTTATATTGACTTTGGGAACTCGTAAATCGTGTGTCTCTTGCATTTAGCTTATTAACATCAAAATCTGCATAAATCCACAACTGTTATTTAGATTGGGAACAAATTGAGAAAACAAATAGTAACTGAAAAACCGACTTACAGTAACCTTTCGATTTTTTTTTATGTTTGAGCTGAATCTTGTCAGTGGAGTCTAATCCAAACTGTCTAAAACAGGAAATATTTCCCACTGCTTTGGAATAGCTGCAAATCTGCATGGACTTCCTTTTTTAGTCTTAGATCAACAAAGGTTAGTATCTTACAACGACTTATCTCTGGTGTGATCCGACAAGAAAACAGGTTATGGTTGAAGTCCAACTTGGATAGCTGCTGAAGTCTCCCAATCTCCCACGGAATCGGACCAGCAAACTTCTTACCGTTTAGGAGTAATATTTGAACACCGGAGAAATTTCCGATTGCTGGCGGGAATGGACCTGAGAGTTGGTTATTTGAAAGACTGACATGACCAAGGTTTATAGGTACGCCTCTGCTGATTGGAAATTCTCCGGTGAGGTAATTTTCTTGGAGCTCTACTTGGGATCATTTCGGTAACCGGAAAAACTCTTTTGGAATTGATCCGTTGAGGAAATTTTTGCCCACTCGGATCTAGGTCAGAGATTGACATTTACCGAGCCAAACTGGAATGGAACCAAACATGAAGTTGCCGAGTGTGATGAGTGTCATTAATCGATTTCTAGAGCACATGAGTGGCGGCAGAGTTCCCGTGAGCTTGTTGGAGGAGAGGTCGAGAATCACTAGTCTACCATTTTGCCGCAATGAGGGATGCTTCCGGTGAAAAAATTGTTCTCAACTTCTCACACAGCTGCAAATCTCCATTGTATAGTCTTGCATTTTTCACGAGTAAAGTTACAGACTTTCTTTGTATTAGTACCAAAGTTTGCTGGCATATTTTCTCATAAATGCATACTATGAATTTCAGTGATGTAGGAATTGATATGATGGATGAAAATATGGTTTATATGGATCATCATGAAGAAAATCTTTTAGAGAATACAATGGAAAATAAAGGTACACAAAAGCCACCTCCCTTAGGCATAGAATTTCTAAGTGTTGGAGAAATGTACCATAGTTGGATAAAAATTACATGATGGAAAACATGATATTAAATGCATTACTGTAAAAGCATTATTTTGGATCTACATAGAAATGAAACTATAACTTTGTTTCGTCATATGAGAGTTTGTCCAAATACCTCTAAAATTACATCTGGAACTAGTTCTCGAAAACTGGATATGAAAATTTTCCATGAAATGATTACAATGGTCATAATTGAGCATGATCTTCCATATTTATTTTTGAGTATAAAAGGATTAGAATAGCTTTTTCTTATGCTAATTTTGAGTATTCGGTTCTGAAGTAGAAACACAGTAATATTCAGATGTCTTAAAGATCTTCGAGAAGGAGAAACGGAAACATAGAGTGGCCATCGTTTGTTAACCACCTTGGAGAAGGTTATGCATTCTTAAAGTCCATTTGATAGAGTGGCTATCGTTTGTTAACCACCTTGGAGAAGGCTATGCGTATATTATTCATCTTGACTACCGGTGCAAAAATCTCATATAATCTTCTCTGCAAGTTTGTATGTATCTTTTTTCTACTAACCTTGTTTTGTATCTTCCAACTGAACTATCAATATTACGTTTAATCGTAAACATCTATCTACACCCAACATGTTTGTTTCTTGTTTTGGGTCAAGGATACTAGATTCCATGTGTTATTTTTATTCATGGCCTCTAATTTGTCTGCTATTTCAATTTGCCATTGTCAACTCTATTGATTCTTCATAACTGTTAAGTACTCTGTCCTCATCCAAATCATTAAAAAAAATTTATGTTCATTTGGTAAATATTTATATTAATTAATTAACTTAATAGGAGAAAAGCAAAGTTATTACGAGATACCTTTCTATTTTCCCATTTTGAAGATGAGTACCTTGAAGTTGGACGACTAGTCCGTGAACTTCTTTGAACTATTTGTTCACTTAGAATTGATTCTTCCCAATAAGCTTCTCCATCATTAGTTATTTTTACTCTATTTTTTGACGTGTCTTGTTTTGACGATCAATTTCATCACGTTCTCCCTCTCTTAAGCATGTGTCATATTTTGTGTTGCATTCGGAAGCTTCTACGTTATCTTCACTGCCTTGCAATTCAACAGCCATATGTTCATGCTCAACGTGTTGATTGTCATTGGTAACTGGATGGTCATTTGCACTTGGCAGAGGTGGAGGTGAAAAAGGTGTGATAAAGGGTGAAATAATGCTTTCTAAATAATATTCTTGGGGTTCTTTAAAATAATCATTCGCTTTAAAAATAGTCACATTTCTCGACACAATAGCGCAGTTAGAGTTCGGATAATAGCACTTATTATAACCTTTTCAGTTATAGAGTATCCTATGAAGACACATCTCATACTGTGAGGATAAACACACATCGAAAAGAAATCTTTTATTTAAACCTTAAGAAGTTCATTTTTTCGTACTAACAAGCTTGTTTTTTTAGATTTTGTAGTGAGTGAACAGAGACTACAAGTTGATGAACAGAAGATCAAGGCCGTCATAGATTGGCTAATCCCTACTTCTATAAGCCAAATCCGAAATTTTCATGGGTTAGCTACATTGTAGTAAGGGTTGCGGCTAGACTTTCGCATCCTAGCAGCTACCCTTACTATAATGGTCAAAAAGAATATAACTTAATATGGGGAGATGTCCAAGAAAAAGCCTTCAATGCATTGAAGAACCGGCTGACCCAAGCTTTGATATTACCATTTCCTGGTTTTGAAGAAATATTCGAGGTGGAGTGTGATGTTTGTGGATTGGGTATTGGTGTTGTCTTGCATCAAAGGAAGAGGTCAGTGGCTTTCTTCAGTGAGAAGTTGAGTGAGACCACACTCAATTATCCTACATATGATAAGGAGCTATATATCTTGGTGAGAGCTCTAGAAATATGGCATCATTATCTCCTATCAAAAGAGTTCATCATACACACAGATCATGAGACTATAAAACATCTTATAGGGGAAACCTCACTCAAAAGGAGGTATGCCAAGTGGCTGGAGTTTTTTGAGACGTTCTTTACGTGATCAAATACAACAAGGACAAAGAAAATATAGTAGCCAATGTCAGTCTTATCACAGAGGCATGCATTAATTGGCACAATGAAAGCCAAATTCCTATGATTTGAGCATATCAAGTAGCTCTATCCTACTGATACAAAGCCATTCTATATCCAAGACAGTTATTTGTTCAAAAACAAGAGATTGTATTTGCCCCAAGGATCAATGAGAGAGCGTGTCTTACTGAAGCAAATGGAGGGGGTCTAATTGGACATTTTGGTGTTGAAAGGAAATTGGTCATGGTGATGGGCCATTTATATTGGCCTCGCCTTAAAAAGGACGTGGAGAGGTTTTGTGCTCGGTGTATCACATGTCACAAAATAAAATCCAGGTTACTTTCTCATAGTTTTTATTTGTCTTTACCTATATCTAACACTCATTGGATAGATATTTCTATGGATTTTATCCTACGGTTTCCCAAGATTCGACACAAGGATTTAATCTTTGTGGTGGTAGGTTGGTTCTTCAAGATGAAACACTTCATACTGTTTGAGAAGACTCATGATGCCACCCAAATAACTGATATTTTCTTAATACAAGTGGTTCGTACATGGCATACAAAATTTTATGACTGATTTGCGACTAGGCTGTACCAGTAGTCACAAATTGGTCACAAAAATTTGTGACCAATTTGCGACCACGGTGGAAAACGTGGTGGCAAATTGGTCACAAATGTTTGTGACCATTTTGCGACCATCGCTTTTGTGACCACGGATGTAGTGGCAGCAAATTTAGTTACTACATTGGAGTCACAAAGTAATCACAAATTCCGTGACCAAAATTTGGTCACTAATTGGTCGCAAAATGTACAACTATTACCGTGGTCACAAATTAGTCACAAATTAGCGACTGATTTGAAACCACAAAAATTTGCGATGAATGATTTGCGATCACGGGCTGTGGTTGCAAAGTAGTCGCAAATTTGCGATTTGCGACCACTTTGTGACCACATTCGTGGTCGCAAAACACGTGGTTTCTTGTAGTGGTAGATCTATTTTTGAAAAGATCATGGCTCCATGGAGCTCATCGAGCATGTCATCTAGCTATGGTATGGGATGGCGGTACTTAATGGTTTTGTTGTTGATCACTCGACAATCAATGTGCCATGTACCATTCTTCTCAAGTACTAGGAGGACGGAAATGGAGCATGGGCTGAGGCTTTCTTGAATGTAGCCTTTAGCCATCAAATTTTGAACTTGGCGCTCAAGTTCCTTAGTTTTGGTGGGGTTTATCCGATAGGCAGGCCGATTGCGCAAAGCCGCGCCGGGCACCAGGTCAATCTGGTGTTCATTGCCTTGGACATGAGGTAGTCCGTTTGGTATCTCCTTCGGGAACACATCTTGAAACCTGTCTAATAAGGGAATGACTTCACGAGGAAGGTCCTTCTCGAGAGCACCTGAAAGCAATTCTTCCTTAAAGATCATGAGTAGCGCGGGAGTGTTGTGACACAAATATTTATCGATAGAACTATGATTAATGTAAAAGTTATTCTTACTTACCTTGGCGTCCTTAGCAAACTTAGTTTGCATCTCATAGACTTCAGCCGGGGTGAGTGGTGCAAGTTGAAATTTATGTTGGTCGTGGCTGAAGGAGTAATGGCTAGTGCGGCCATTGTGGAGAGTCTCGTTGTTGACTCGCCACGACATCTTAACAGTAAGTGACCAACTCGCACTAGCACTACGTCACACATCACTTGGTCATGGTAATTGCGGATGCTGAATGGTATGGTGACTTATTCAGAAATATTTAGTTCAGTCTCATCGTTGAGCCACCTGAGCCGTTACGGATTTGGGTGTTTGACTGTCTTAAGGCTAAGCATGTCTACCATGGACCTGCTGGCCATATTAGTAAACAATCCACCATTTATGATTAGGCTACAAACCTTGTTATTTATAGTGCACCAAGTGTGAAAGATGTTTTCCCTTCGCATTGTCTCTAGGTCCACCAAGGCATTTAGGGCTCGTAGGATCATCAAAATTTCTCCCACATGTGGATAAGCTATCTCCATTTCTGGTTTGGCCATATCGATATCTTCTTCTTCTTGAGACTCATAGTCTCCCACCGGCGTGATCATCATGACCCATTGGTTGGGGCATTTTCGAGCCATGTGTCCTGTTCCCTTACACTTGAAGATTATATCCTAGTTCTAGAGGGGCTGGTTGACTTACCTGGCTGTGTCCGTGCAGCCTTGTAGGGTTATATCGCCGGTCTCTTGAACCGTGAATCCGATTCTATAGCTTTGCTCTTCTCGTAAGGCTTACACGGTGGTGGTGGGTTCCAGCTTGGGCTGGAATTACTCCTACTACTTGCGGCTATATTTCGTTTGATATGTTGCTCCGCTTGAATGGATAGGTGCAAAATCTTTGCCATGTCGTGATATCGCTGCCTTTCTACCTTGTAGACAAAACTATCTTCAAGGCCATCTATGAACTGGGCCACTAGAGTCTCCTCAAAGTTTTGTAACTCGAGCCGGTTCCTGAGTTGTTCAAACTCCTTGAAATACTCTTCCACGGCTTTGTTGCCCTGCACTAACTTACAATTTTTTTTTTGTAAATCTCTAGGAAAGTGTGTAGGGACATACCTTTTTCTTAGGTTGAATATCATGGCTGTCCATGTTGTGATTTGCTCATATCTATGCCTCCTTCTTTCTGGTACGTCTTGGACCCACCAAAACAAGGCATGGTCAATTACTTGGCGGCGGTGAGGGCGACCTTTTTGAGATCGTTATACCCATAGTACTTGAAGATGTACTCTATCCTTCTTTTCCATTCTAGGTATGCTTCGGAGTCAACCTTTACCACAAACTTTGGGGCTGTGAACTTGACTTCCGGGACACCTTTCCAGATTGGCTCGTCTTCTTGGTTCAACCACGATAGACTGGATCCTGCATTCGAGGATGTGGGTTGACAGATTCCTGCCGTCTACGGTCCTTGAGGTCACCATCCTCCTGGTCGTGCAAAGGCTCTAGTTGAGGCATGGGGGCTGGTCGGAGTGGTTCCCTCCATAGAGGTAGCTTGAGACAGCCGACTCGCTCCTCCATTCTACCAATCTGGTTGGCCTTTTCTTGTCGCATGGCAGCAATTGCTTGTAAGATCGCGGCTTGTGGATTTTTTTGGCCATTTTCTTCCTAACAAAAACACACAAGATCAAGTGTAGATGGAAAGTGATGTAAGATTGAATATCAATCTCACAAGCGGTACGGCCATGACTCGCAAGACCGAGAATATCTCTTGGCTTAAGCGGGCAAGGGAACTAAAAGGAGGGGGTTTTGATCAAATCACACGATCAAAGGTGAACCAAGGGAGTTTGAATCTCTCAAACTAACCTGGACGTGGCTTCAATAGAAAGGAAGTGAATCACACACTTTATTTCTAAAGAACAAGAACAAGACTCAAAGACAAGGCTTTGAAAAAAATACTTTATATTCAAATTTAATTTCAATGGTGGTCTATCTTTACAATGAGGTCGTACTGAGCTTATATAGTGCTCCTAGCAATGGTCCTAAACCTAAAAAAGAGAAAAGGAAATCATACATTTAAAATATATGGCTGTTGGCCATTAATGTCTAGTTTGGCCAACAAGGAAAGTGTATATGCTTGTATCTTGAGAGCTTTGGGGCGAATGTAATGTGTCAAGGTACATCCTGGATGCTTTGGAAAGTCTTCAATACGTGCCCAAGTTGCAAGAAATAGAGATATTGCAATCTGAACACATTAAGTGCACTTCGGTCCATATATGGCAAGTCTTGGAGGAAAGGGATTCGCCTGATCCTCTGGTGGCTGGTGCATGGTAGGTTTATTTTAGGCTTCCTTAGGGCCTTAAAAATATCTCCTGGACGTCATGTTTTGGTTTGCAAGTGATTAAACCAGTTGGCCATCTCACTTGCCATAAATGACTCCAATCGGTTCATTTGAAGGCACGGATTGACCCGCCTGATCCAAGGCGTGTTTGAGCTTATAGAAGTGATTAAGGGAGCTCCTAGAAGTACCAAAAAGTCTCCTGGATGCCAAAGAAACGTTTGGAGACTTTCATATAAGGAAAGTTCCAGATATGGTAAGTTTCGAAAACTCCAATTTGATGTATGGTGCATGACTTGATCTGGCCTTTTTTGGGGTGAGCTCCATGTCGCCGCATGTCCTCTGTGAGTCAGGATTATAGGATAGATTTGGTCTTGGCTGGCCACTTCTTGGTTAAGCTTGGATTCATGAAGATACACAGATGTATCCTTTTGGGCGTATTTGGCTGCCTTTGTTTTCCTTGGGCCGGCCGGACCGGGAAGTTGGCCAGGGGTTGTGCCGATGACCTCATCATACCCTCCCCCTTTGAAATGTTTTGCCCTCAAAACATTTTGGCCTGCACATAGAGAAGGCAAGTCAATACCTTGATTTACTTGTGGGTTTAGGGTATTACCTCGGTTTATGGCCCTTATATGGTTCGGATGTGGCCATGGTGCATCTGGTGGTTGCTCCCTGATAAGAAAGGAAGAAATTACTCCTTTCCATAGCAGCTGGTGGCTTTGCTTTGCCTCCAAGGTGTTGGGTTCTCCACAATCTCCTTTTGATTCCGAACATGTGTTTAATGTAGGAGGTGGGTCTTCTTGATCTTTGATGAATCCTTGCTTTATTAAACCTGTTTCAGCAACCTTTGGCAAAGACAAGTGCATTATTCTAGTACTAGAAATTTCAAATTGAAGCTCCTTTATTGCCTTAACACTTTTAGGTTTAACATTTTCGCGTTCTACTTGTAAGCTTGTTATTGGTTGTCTAGTTGGGCATGTCTTAGCAAAGTGTCCTCTTTCTTGACATCTATAGCATATAATTTCATATGTTTTAATATTGTTTGAGGACTTACCTGGCGTTTCCTTAACGTTTATTCCAAGCAATGGCTTTGATGGTTTCATGTGTGCTATGGCTTGAGGCTTTTGAACTTGCTGGTCAATTTTTGGTTGACCATCAGCTTAGCTACTTTTTTTCCTTCCAAGGTGTTTGAAATCACGTTGTTATTCTCAGAGCAGTAGGCAAGCTTGGGCTTATGAAAGGGCTGCATGTTTGGTGTAGACATCTCACTCCTTGATGTTGTTGGGTGCATAGGTTGTGTGGTGATGTTTCTGCGTGTTTGGTGCTTCTTTACAAACTCCCTATACATTCGTGCCTTAAGGTCTCCCCAATGAAGGACTGGTTTGTTGTAGAAGGTCCGTGCATTTTCCTTCAACCACCAATTGTAGGCATCTCCAACGAGCATATCAATGGCATATGAAAGCTTCTCCTCTTTGGGGATGTTGTTTGAGCGCAGCCATTGTTTCATGTTGGTTTCCCATCGGAGGTATTCATCTGGGTCCTTGTTATACCCTGAAAAGGTTAGAGATTTGGAATTGTAAATATATACCTTACTGGTCTGATTTTTTGATCTAGTTGGAGTGGTGTAGGTTAGCACTCGGTTTGACACAACGAAGTGGCGAGGTGTAATTTTCTTTGGCCAGCTTCTGTCTGTGGAATAGTAGTGTGGTGGCTCTGGTTTGAGTTCTTCAACTTCTGTTTCATTGTCAAAATGATATTCTGAATAGTCTTCATGCCATGTCTCATATCCATTAGAATCATCTACGTCGGACAAGTCTTGGTCATAGTCCAGTGGTTCTGGTTCAAGGTTTTCTCCATCTGATTCTTCCCTAAAATCAGTCTCCAAATAGTCTTGATTCCATGACTTTTCTGCATAGTCACACTCGCTGGTGATTAGGCATTGATCATAGTCGTTGTCTAGACTACAATCAGTTTGTGGTATGCTCATGGTGTCTTCTTCTTCATCATAGTGCTCCATCATTAAATTTTTTACCTTGCACAACAATAAGAAGAGATATCATGCCCAATCAACAAATAAGAAAACTACAATCTAGTGAATATATGATATTAACACATAAGTAGTAGTAAAAGGAAAATCGATACAAGTAAATATTTTGAGGTTTTTGTTTTTGTTTCTTTTGGAAACTAACTTTAAAGCAAACTAAAAGACAATATTTCTTTTTGGTTCTTGATATTTTAAATTAATTTAGGACGAAAAAACAATATTCAATGAATCTTTTTTTTTTAACTTTACTAGTAACTAAATTTGAAAATAACAAAATGAGTGATGCTTATATTTTTGGTTTTTTTCTGATGATGAACGAAATTAAGTAAACATGAAATATAATTTTTTTGAGTTGGTTTTAGATTTATATGAGGGAAAAAAAAAAATTAACAACAAGAATCAACAAGAAACAATGCAAATGAAGAATAAGAACAAATATTTTTATTTAGTTTTTTTGATAAGATGTAAATACGAAAAATGCAAAACAAAAGCATAAAAAATAAATGATAAAGGTTGGATTAACACAACCTGAGATAGGAGCTTTTAGCTCTGATACCAAATGATGTGAGATTGAATATCAATCTCACAAGTGATACGGCCGTGACTTGCAAGACCAAGAATCTCTCTTGGCTTAAGCGGGCAAGAGAACTAAAAGGAGGGAGTTTTGATCAAATCAGACGATCAAAGGTGAACCAAGGGAGTTTGAATCTCTCAAACTAACCTGGTCGTGGCTTCAATAGAAAGGAAGTGAATCACACACTTTATTTCTAAAGAACAAGAACAAGACTCAAAGACAAGGCTTTGAAAAAAATACTTTATATTCAAATTTAATTTCAATGGTGGTCTATCTTTACAATGAGGTCGTACTGAGCTTATATAGTACTCCTAGCAATGGTCCTAAACCTAAAAAGGAGAAAAGGAAATCATACATTTAAAATATAGGGTTGTTGGCCATTAATGTCTAGTTTGGCCAACAAAGAAAGTGTATATGCTTGTATCTTGAGAGCTTTGGGGTGAATGTAATGTGTCTAGGTACATCCTGGATGCTTTGGAAAGTCTTCAATACGTGCCCAAGTTGCAAGAAATAGAGATATTGCAATCTGAACACATTAAGTGTACTTCGGTCCATATATGGCAAGTCTTGGAGGAAAGGGATTTGCCTGATCCTCTGGTGGCTGGTGCATGGTAGGTTTATTTTGGGCGTCCTTAGGGCCTTAAAAATATCTCCTGGACGCCATGTTTTGGTTTGCAAGTATTTAAACCAGTTGGCCATTTCACTTGCCATAAACGGCTCCAATCGGTTCATTTGAAGGCACGGATGGACCCGCCTGGTCCAAGGCATGTTTGAGCTTCTAGAAGTGATTAAGGGGCCCCCTAGAAGTACCAAAAAGTCTCCTGGATGCCAAAGAAACGTTTGGAGACTTTCATATAAAAAAAGTTCCAGATATGGTAAGTTTCGAAAACTCCAATTTGATGTATGGTGCATGACTTGATCTGGCCTTTTTTTGGGTGGGCTCCATGTCGCCGTGTGTCCTCTGTGAGTCAGGATTATAGGAAAGGTTTGGTCTTTGCTGGACGTTTCTTGGTTAAGCTTGGATTCATGAAGATACACCCATGTATCCTTTTGGGCGTATTTGGCCACCTTTGTGTTCTTTGGGCCGGCCGTGCCGGGAAGTTGGCCAGGGGTTGTGCCGATGACCTCATCAGAAAGTGAAAAATAACAAGAAGAAAAGAAAATAAAAATCCAAGAGTTTTGGTCCAGTTTGCCGCAAAGGACTACCCTTATGGCTGTTTGCCCTTTTGAGCCTTAATGGCTCGGCGCGTACAAGGGGGAAATTTAAACTACTTGGTGGTAACAAGGAGAGATATTCTCCTATTGCAAAATGAAGTTGGCTAATTGGCAACTTTCCTTCTTTTGTATTTGGCCTTAATACCAAAGATTCGTACAAGGGAAAAGAAATCTTCTTTTTGGGAGAGAAAATTAAATAGGAGAGATATTCTCTCGACTCAAAAGGAAGTTTGGCTGAGTGGCAACTTTCTCTTTTTAGTATTTGGTCTTAATACCAAAGATGCTTACAAGGTGTAGAAATCTTCCTTTTCGTGTTTCTCGTTTTTTTGAAATTTGAAAAATGAAAGACTTTTCTTAATGGAGAACACTACTCAACCAAAAGAGAATGAAAACTTGTTTTGTTATGATGGGAAAAAGGCAGTGGTGGCGTCAAAAGTATATGGCCGAAAGGCTCTTTTTATTCTTAACAAGGTTATGAGAGGGATTGACGAAGGATAGAGGTCTCTTATGAGGGAATCTCATAAAGGACCGAAGAGTGTTTCTTGAGAACAAGAGGCGTAGCCGCACACTTGTTTAGAGAGACACAACTTAGAAACGAAAAATATGTTTTTATTGATATTGGGCAAAAAGTGTGTGTGTTACAATGTCACGTAGAGAGCTTTATAAATAGCTCTTCGACCTTGACCTTCATGGGTCGACTCAAACTACGGAAATTTTACAACTTGTGAATATTCTTTCAAGTAAATGCCTAAAAACCTAGAGTCAACTGGGACTGAAAGCGTACTTGCCGAGAAAAGCAATAATACGAAATTAAATATGTACCTTAGCGGATTTCCATATATGGCAAGTCCTTCATGTGCTTTGGTGGCTACGGACCTTATGGTTCTATTTCGTGTTTGATGAGGTATATAGTGGCGCCTCTTTCAAATTGTAGCCACTTAATGGGTCTTGGTGTTGGGAATTTTTTGGCCTCTTGCTTCTTAGATTGAATGGTTTCTTGTGTGTGGTTGTTGCTTGGTTCTTTGGTTTTGCTGGTTGTTCTTCGGGCCGTATATCTTCTTGTATGGTCACGGTTTTCAGCATGTGTTGGGGATCTTCTTGGGATTTTAGGTTGATCAATTTCTCTACGACTGTCTTGAATTCTTGTGTTAACCTCCTTGTATGGGATCAGATTCTTGGCGGTGTTCTCATGGTCAACATTAGGCCGATCCTAGGTCCTTGACGGTGTTCTCGTTGGACTCCTGAGGGTTTACGTGATAGGTCGGATTGTTTGGAAGGATTTCCCCAGACACAAGGTTTATTTGGTGATTTATGCTTAGGGGCAATCCATCTAGTATTTCTTCCAGAAATGTATCTCTATACTTTTTGTACCACGGCAATGATCTCAGCCTGTACCTCCTCATCCCTGAACCCTATGCTTTGATGGGATATAAGTTTTATCCCAAATAAATTTACAAGTGCAGAGCAATCAAAGTATTAATTCGGGTATCAAATACATAAAGAAGAAAGAAAAACACAACAGGAATACAAGAAAGAAACATCAAAATTTAAGCAAATTCAATTTGTCTTTTTGTTTGTTTTCTAATAAAGTAAATATGAAATAAGCAGAAATATGGCAATAAGATAGATTCAAGTATTAAAACATATGTACACTGGATAAGGCAATGGATTCAGGGGGGGGGGATTATCCGCTGAATAACAATGTTTACATGTTCAACTAAATATATTTCTAAGATGTAGAACATTTCCTAGAAGACTAATCTATTCTAGTGACAATAACCCATGTCCTAACCGCTTGATTAATCAAATCTTCGAGACCGTAATCAATTGACTAGTAATCATTGAGTTCAAGTACATCTCAGTCTACTAATCACCTGAAACGTGAAGTCTTGTTGGTTCAAGTATGAAAAACATGGTGGTTAGGCTTTACCTATAAAGTGGAGGAACAGGCTGTGATCGGCCGAGGCAATCGGAGGACGGGCTGATCACTGGCCATCCTAGAAGGTCGACTACAGCCGATGGGATCGGCCAAGAGGGTGATTGCTGCAGAGTTTCAATGGGTCAGCCCCACTGCGCAACCAGCCGGCGCGATCTGCCTAAGGTCCGATCGCTAGCCGTTTCCGAAGGTCGGTGGTTGTGCGTGGGAAATCAGCCGAAGTGATCAGCTTGCGGGCCGACCACTGCAATTCCAGGGGGTCGGCCTCAACACGTCGAGTGGGCGGGACAATCCGTTGGCATGATCAGCCCACGGGCCGATCGCTGTAAATATGAGGGGCTTGGCTATCTCGCCTAAGCGATCAGCCAGGGGACTGATGGAAACCTTTCTGGTGCACTTCTTCCCACTTCAACCGAGAATCCATCCTTTGCCAAGCTCCAACCACTCCTTTTGTCAAACTGGTACCTGAAATCACTCGAGAAAACATGTAATAGTCAAAATGTACATCCTAGACTTTAACATGAATGTTATATGAGAATAATTGTTAAAAGGTGAATAAATGATCTAAAATACCTATGAATGCAAGCAAATAATTCTTATACGAGAAGTGAAAAATGCAAAAACCATGAATATCATATATAAACATTTTTTTGTACAACATTAGTAGTATAGTGCAATTGGCACTTAATGCTTTATATTCTACTCCAGTTATAATTAAGAGGCTAGATTTACTTACATTGGCCTCTTTGTTCATCCTAAATTGAAGGTCATGTACCTTCGAATGGCTTAATAGGGCCAAGTTGTATTTACAGTTATTGTGGGTGAAAGAGTAGTAGTTGGTCTTGCCATTATGGATGGTGGGACGGGAAAATTTTCATGTTCAACCCAACAGTAGGTGTTCTGCTTGCATGGGCATTACACCATAAAGCACATGGTGTTGGTACTTACCTACATTTAAAGGAACACTGTCTTGCTTGGTGACCATTAGATCTCTGTGGTCATTGAGCCATTGTATCTTGTGTGCCCTTGAGTGCTTTCCAACTCTAATGTGTCGACTATGTACTTGCTAGCAACATTAGCACAAGATCCTCCATCAGTAACAAGATTACATATCTTATCATTGATGGTGCGTCGAGTGTGAAATAGATTTTCCCTTTGGATATTTTCCTCGGATTGTACAAGTACACTAAGTCTTCATCAGGTTTCTAGGAGCTCCTCTATGTCAGGATACTCCACATAATCCTCCTAGCCCGCCTACACTTTGTCTTGTTCATTATGGAACTCATAGTCACCACTGAAGTGACAATCAACACTCATTGGTTTAGGTAGTCTTGGGCCATGTGTCCTCTACTCTGGCACTTACGAAAGGTTATGTCAGGAGTCCTAGTTTCATTATAGTTAGGATACTTACCTTTTTCTGTCCGGGGTGACTTGTAAGCCATTGAATTGAGACTCAATTTTTATGGCCTTGCCCTTGTCTATGGGCCAGCTGTTGTTCACGGGCCATGACTGATTGTTCCTTGACCGACTTGTCATGATTGTCTTGCGTTTGATTTGTTTCCGCACTTGTACTACTAACTGCAACAACTCATACAAGTTGTTGTACCTCCATCCGAATTTCTGAGCACTATGCTCTTGAACACCATTAATGGATTCCTCCAACTTCAAGGAGTTCATGAGTTTCTTAAACTCCTCAAAATACTTATCTACTATCCAAGAATCTTCCACCAATTTTTTAAGACTATTTTATATGTTTATATGGTAGTTTTTAAGAACATACCTTGACTTTATTAGGCACATCATGTTGGGCCAATTTTTTAGAACTTTTTTCTCCTCCTTTTGGTTACTGTCCTACCCCACCATGCCAAAGTGTTCTCGGTGCGTTGGGGTGCTGCTAGGACAACCTTCTTGTGATCATTGTAATTGTAGCAGTCGAAGATGTACTATTAGACACCTCTCCCAATCTATGTAGGCATACGGGCCACACTTTCCTACAAAAATAGAAGTTGCTAGTTTTACATCCATTTTGCCTTCTCGTGGTTCATAGTATCTAAATGAGGCGCACATATGGGTTCATGCCTCCTAAGGTGTGGAGGCTGATGTGTTGTCATGTGTTCATGGAATAAGTCTCCTTCATCCATTGGGAATCCATCAACTTGACATACTAGCCAAAAATCCCTTAGACCTTGATGTTGCCTCTCGGGTGCCCTTAGGTGTGGGTACTCCTGCCATTCAAGGCGGTCTACAAAATTTCTCATACACGACATCTTGAGGTATATATTTGGCTTTGTTCTCCCATGATTAAAATCCTAAAAATTTGGCAAAAACAAAACAAAAAGGTAAAAGGCAAACAAGAACAAAAAAGAAATTTTATTTTTAGGCTTTTTCTATTTCGGATGTGACAACTCTTCTACTTCTTCTTTTTATTTTCTGCTCTTTTAATGATGAACTAAAGGCTAATACTAATGTAAAATATTAAATGAAAACAAGTAGATATACTAGTATGCAATTTTTTACTAGGCTAATGCAATAGAGTTTACCAGAATGGTATTTCTTAAGAAACCGAAAGAAAAGGAAGAGAAACTTGGCTGTAGAAGATTTAATCTCTTATAACACATGATATAAGATGACTTATGAAGTCTGAAAAGTGAGCAGTTAGGTCGTGATGCAAGATGGGTCACTCTCTCTTGGGTCGGCCGTATGTTAAGGTATGAAGATCTAATGAGTATGCGATCGTTCCCTCTCTCATATGATCAAGGTAGGGACAATGATGGATATATTGAAGTGAATCAAAAGAAGGGTGTAAAATCCTTGGTACAACACAAAGTTTATCTTTGAGGCAGCTATTCACTCAAGGCAAAAACGTGTAGGTTTTTCTTTTGGAGAAGAAAATTCGTATTTTTATTAATATCAAAATGGGTAAATATTACAAGACTATACATGAACCTTATATATATTTCCTTAAGCTAGACCTATTAGCCATATGCAACGACAGGAAATCAAACAAGAGGAATATTGCAACAACAAGAAAATGGAGAAATGAATAAACTAAAAAGGAAACTATGACCGCATGTATTTGGCTGCCTTTTGGTACAAAAACTTTGAGTTTGAAAATAACCTTGGGCAATTGTTGGGGCCTCTTACACCT
Source organism: Pugionium cornutum (assembly GCA_018901935.1). Taxonomy (NCBI): domain Eukaryota; kingdom Viridiplantae; phylum Streptophyta; class Magnoliopsida; order Brassicales; family Brassicaceae; genus Pugionium; species Pugionium cornutum. Next base: position 16,605,219 of record CM032157.1, read on the forward strand.
GTAAAACTATGATATAAACTCCATACCTTATCATTGCTTGCAAATGGCTAATTAGGCACACCATAAGTTGGTTCCGAATGTTCTAAGTGTGTGGCATGTTCTTGGTGTTGATGTTTGCCTTGTAGGACTTCTATGTCTTCATCTGAGGCAGAAGAGTCTTGGTGTTGAAGTAGAATCTCCCCATTTGTTTCAAGAGACAAAAGGGCCGAGATGACGGAAGTGTTTTCATTATTGATTTAAAAAACGTTGTCTACAATGTGTCATAGGGAACTTTATTAAATAGTTCATCGAATTTTTTGACCTTCTTGGGTTGAAATGGAAAAAAGCAAAAAAGAAATATTTACATTTGTGACAAAATTTCAATATACTCGAAATTATTTACTAAGATTCTAGACTCAATTATGACTAACCTGAAAAAGAAAAGAAAAGGAAATCTTACATAATTCAAAATATATTAATGATTTGGGTTAGGTGCTTTTTCAAATATTGGCAAATCGTTGAAGCGCGCTGGATGTCACGGTCTCCCTTGTGCTACGTTGTTCTGATGGTGAACAAAATGGCATCCCTCTTAATTTAAGAAAAGGCCACTTGCAGTATAAGAAAACATATAGTTTTCCGACGATATTTTTGATGACACTAAAGTCATATGAAATTACCAATCGATTACGGATGGCATATCAACAGCTATAGCATCGTCGGAATTATTCAGAAAGTCGTAATTTATTCTCAACAACAGGTACATCGGGAATTTGATGGGATTCTCTATCGAGTTCTCGAGGGATTCCAGACGGCAGGACAACCGTTGGGATAGTCTTGGTAATTCTCGACGGCCGCATGTCCGTATAGAAATATAACTTCATTTTTGACACATTCCAATAATTGTTCGTTGGCATTTTTGTCAATGTAAATATAGAAAATGAAACATTACCCCGACCATCCACGTGTAGCTCTTTTTGAGAGCAAAACTTCGCAATATCCAACATTGACTTAACTCTATCTTTTGATTTATCCATGACATTCATAACAGTATTTATGATGTTATCGAAAAAATTCTTCTCTATATGCATCAAATCAAGATTATGTCGTAGCTTAAACTACATCACTACCAGAAAATACTGGTTCTGTGACCACACATGTAGTCGCAAAGTGGTCGCAAAACCCAGTTTTTGCGACTACTTTGCGACCATAGACGTTGGTCGCAAAATCTTCGTCGCAAATTAGTCACAAATTTACGACTAATTTGGGATCACGGTAATACTGGTACATTTTGCGACTAATTAGTGACCAAATATTGGACATCGTATTTGTGACTACTTCGTGACTGCTTTGTAGTAACAAGTTTTGCGACCATTTTGCCACTACATCCGTGGTTGCAAAAACCGTCGTCGCAAAATTATCACAAAATTTTGTGACCATTTTGCGACTACAAATACATTGTAGTCGCAAATAAGTCACAAGCTTTTGTGACTGCGTACACCAGTGTAGTTGCAAATTAATCACAAAAGTTTGTGAGTGGTTTGCGACTACGTCAAACCGTGGTCGCAAATTTTTTCGACCAATTTACGACCACATATATATTTTTGAAAAAATAGCTATAGTCACAAATTGGTCACAAATGTTTGGGACTGATTTGCGACTAATTTGCGACTAAGCCCAAATTAGTTTAAAAAAAGAAATAATTAATTAAAATATTTTAAAATTAAAATTAAAATTTATTATTAAAATAATAATTTTAAATTTTTAGTTTAAAATATTTTAATTAATTATTTTTAGTTATAAATATTATTATAATAAAATAATAAATAATTCTATATGATCTAGGCTACCGAGTTCATAAAGACGGTAGGACAACCGTTGGGATAGTCTTGATAATTCTCGACGGCCACATGTCCGTATAGAAATATAACTTCATTTTTGACACATTCCAATAATTGTTCGTTGGCATTTTTGTCAATGTAAATATAGAAAATGAAACATTACCCCGACCATCCACGTGTAGCTCTTTTTGAGAGCAAAACTTCGCAATATCCAATATTGACTTAACTGTATCTTTTGATTTATTCTTGACATTCATAACAGTATTTATGATGTTATCGAAAAAATTCTTCTCTATATGCATTCTATATGCATCAAATCAAGATTATGTCGTAGCTTAAACTACATCACTACCAGAAAATACCGGTTTTGTGACCACACATGTAGTCGCAAAGTGGTCGTAAAACCTAATTTTTGCGATTACTTTGCGACCATAGACGTTGGTCGCAAAATCTTCGTCGCAAATTTATGTGGTCGCAAATTAGTCACAAATTTACGACTAATTCGCGATCACGGTAATACTGGTACATTTAGCGACTAATTAGTGACCAAATATTGGACATCATATTTGTGACTACTTTATGACTGCTTTGTAGTAACAAGTTTTGCGACTATTTTGCCACTACATTCGTGGTTGCAAAAACCGTCGTCGCAAAATTATCACAAAATTTTGTGACCATTTTGCGACTACAAATACATTGTAGTCACAAATAAGTCACAAGCTTTTGTGACTGCGTACACTAGTGTAGTTGCAAATTAATCACAAAAGTTTGTGAGTGGTTTGCGACTACGTCAAACCATGGTCGCAAATTTTTGCGACCAATTTACGACCACATATATATTTTTTAAAAAAATAGCTGTAGTCGCAAATTGGTCACAAATGTTTGGGACTGATTTGCAACTAATTTTCGACTAAGCCCAAATTAGTTTAAAAAAAAGAAATAATTAATTAAAATATTTTAAAATTAAAATTAAAATTTATTATTAAAATAATAATTTTAAATTTTTAGTTTAAAATATTTTAATTAATTATTTTTTAGTTATAAATATTATTATAATAAAATAATAAATAATTCTATATGATCTAGGCTACCGAGTTCATAAAGACGGCCTCGGTCATCCGTAAGGGAGCACTACAAAATAATAATAAAAAATCAGAACAAATTTATTAAATTTAGTGTAAACCAAAAAAATTATTTTTAGAAAATTTTTTATACCTGAATGAAGATCTCATTCTTCTCGTCTTGGGTCAGCTCAATTTGACGCAAAGTACCGTCGGACGTTTCAGTTGCATCGATCTCCACAATCGCCATCTTTTCTTAGATGTTTTGTTAGTATGGTTCACCGATTTGTTTAGCTTTCAAATCGAAATACGAACCATCATACCGAGTGTGAGTATTTATAAAGACCTCACCAATTGAGTTCGGTCATCCCAAATTATTTTCCTAAATTAGTATTTCAAAATTATATATATATATATATATATATACTCAGTAATTAGTATTTCAAATAAAAAAATTAATATAAACAATATATACATATGAATTATTTATACATACATACTCTCGAACCCATATGTGAAACTTTTCCTCTTTTTTCGATGAAATGTCATTTTCCGAAAGATATGGATACGTACAACGAATGTGATATTCACATATTACAAAATTAAATATGAAAAAGTAATATATTGCTTAATTACAATGAAATTTTAATGTAATAAATGAAATTATTTTCATAGTATTTACATCTGTACTGGACGAAAATATTTACAATTCGGCAAAACATATGCATGTGCATATTTGTATTCTTTTTCGGAGAAACATATTTCTTTACTTTTACCACTTGGACCATCCATGTGAGTAAATATATCCGGAACTCCGGGGTCCAGATACACAGGGACGTCATCTTCATCAAATGTAGTAGACTTCTATATATATTATACAGGATTCAACACGAAACTTTAATTACTTAACCTTACAAATAAAATAATTAATTAATAGACACAATAATTTATGGTTACTACATATTTTTGGTGCGTATATGGGCAGCAAAGTAATGCTCCTAAAAATAAGATATCTCATCATTGATATATGATTCAACAATCGACCCTGTAACATATTGTTTGTTCTTCGTCTTGCTTTTAAGTTTTTTAAAAAACTTTTCAAATGGATACATCCACATATATTGCACAAGTCCACCCAATTCAGCTTCGTATGGCAGATGTATAGCTGGGTGCTCTATGACGTCAAAAATGCAAGTGGAAAGATCTTCTTCAAATTGCACAAAATTATGATTATTTTTTCCTTCAGAATTTGGACACGGCTTTGTTACAAAAATTTTGTGCTTCTGAATTTGGTTCTTATATATTATTAAATTTTTCTTTGTTTTGATTATATTACTCATCAGTTGTAGTCTCACGAAATGCATCCGTCACAATTTTAACATATCTATTACCACATGTCCCTACTGTTTCTTCACTAGTACCACATGTACCTCCCTGATTTCTTTGACATCACCCCGACTACTCGTCCCTAACTGAACATTCAACTCTTCTCTATGTTTATACCAAATATAATAATTTAGTATAAATCCCCGATTATATAGATGATTCCATAGTTTACGCCCCAAAAGAAATTTATCATTTTTACAATTAATACAAGGACAGAAAATCCTACCTCTGCTACTTTGAGCTATTGGTTGACTATTTGAAAAATTCATGAATTGCTCCATGCATTGTGAAAATTCTACTGATATATTTCTTGTTTGATTATCAATCTTTTTGTACATCCAATCTCTCGAGTTATTATAATTTCCCCACATGTTTGAAGTTTTTTTCTATTTTATTCTATAAATGAGAGAATGAGACATAAGAATATATATATATATATATACATAATATTTTGCCACTACTTTGCCACTACTTTGCCGCTACTTTACCATAATTTTTACACTACTTTGCGACCCCAACGGCGTGGTCGCTTATATGTCGGTATATCTACCTCACACATGTTTTTTATATTGTGGCTTTGCCACCACTTTGTGATTGAAGAGACACTCCCACAGTGGTCGCAAATTGGTCGCATATTTTGCGAGCAATAAGTGACCAACACGTGATTCTTCCACATGCAGTCGCTAATCAATCACTACTTTACAACTGATTAGCTGTTGACAAACATAGTCGTATATTAGTCGAATATTAGTCGCAAAGTGGTTGCGTATTGCGATGGATTTGTGACTATAGTTTTTAGTCCCAAAATTGCGACTAATGTGAGACTACTGCACCGTAGTCGCAAATTGGTCGCATATATGTGGTAAATATGGTCACAAATTTTGCGAACACGACTGTGTTCGCAAAATCTAGTTGCATTTTGGCAGTTTTCTTGTAGTGCATCGAGTACGGCAACTCCCAAAATATGATTTCCACACCCTTCCTGCTTTGATTCATGACCGTTTCCACCATAGTCAGATGTTCTTACAGGATTGACAAAATTTATTAGCTCATATAAAACATTTTCGCTGGTCAATGATTTTGGTGGATAGGCGTTCAAAGCCTGCTTTTCGTTTATAAAATTTGTTTTATTTTTCCGTAATAGATGACCCTTAGAAAGAAAGCTTTTGTGAAATTCAAACCAACACATCTTTCTAACATTTACTAATTGAAATGCCTTGGTATCATCCATACAAATTGGACAAGACAATCTACCATGCGTTGTCCATCTTCACAATATTCCATACGCTGGAAATCACTTATTGTCCATTGTAACACAACTTTTACATTGAAATTTTGATTCAAAAATACATCGTATGTCTCAATTCCCATAGACCACAATTGTTTCAGCTCATCAATCAAAGGTCGAAAGAATATATCCAGACTAGTGCGCGGATGATTTGGCCCCAAATTCAGAATTGTATAAAACAAGTACTCTTTTTTCATACACATATCAAGTGGTAAGTTATATGGAGTGATAATCACCGGCCATAATGAATGATTAAGTTGAAATGTTTTCCACTCTACAGCAATAGATGGATGACTCGTTTCTCCATCTTCTCCTTCATGCTCTGCGTGCCACCTCATCGCCGCTGTGGTTTTCTTGCTTTGATGCATCTTTTTAATTCTGTTGCCTACAGGTAAATACCACATACGACTGAAAGGTATTTCCGTTCTGCCTTCACTTGGCTTATATCGGGGGGGGGGGGAATCGCAAAATTTACATTTTTCCCATTTTTCATTTTCTTTCAAAAATACCATACAATTGTGAACACACGTCAATTTTATAAAATGGAAGCCCTAAATTCCAAATCAGTTTTTTTGGTTCGTAATATGAACCTGTTGCTTGATTCTCCTTGCGAAAATATTCAGGAAACAGCTCCGCCCTGGAGTCCATGCATTTTTCCAGAGGATTAAAATCAGACTTAATATTCATGAACCGAGCAGCTAAAGATAACTATGATTGCTCTTCATGACAACCATCATACAATAGATTTTTCGCAGCTTCTAACATGCTGTAAAATTTTTTTGCCGCTTCTATATTATTAAAGTCTTCCTCGTGTTGATTATATTACTCATCAGTCGTAGTCTCACGAAATACATCCATCACCATTTCAACATATGTAATACCAGATGTACCTACTGTTTCTTCACTATTACCAAATGTACCTCCCTGATTTCTATGGACATCATCACACCGACTACTCGTGCCTAACTGAACATTCAATTCTTTTGCATGTTTATACCAAATATAATAATTTGGCATAAATCCTCGACTATACAGATGATTTCAAATTTTGCGTCCGGAAGAAATTTTATCATTTTTGCAATTAATACAAGGACAGAAAAACTTACCTCAAAATTCATGAACATCTCCATGCCTTGTGTAAATTCCGCCGATTTATTTCTTATTTGATTATCAATCCTTTTGTACATCCAATCTCTCGAATTGTTGGGATTTCCCCACATATTTGAAGTTTTTTTTTTGATTCTACACACGAGAGAAAAGACATGTGGGCATATATATATACAAGATTTTGCCACTACTTTGCCACTACTTTGCGACCACAATAGTGTGGTTGCTTATTTGTAGGTATACCTACCATGCACATGTTTTCCATGTTGTGCCTTTGCCACCACTTTGTGACTAAAGTGTCACTTCCACCGTGGTCACAAATTGGTGGCATATTTTACGACCAATATGCAACCAACAAGTGGGTCTACCACATGCAGTCACTAATCAGTCTGAAATTGGGGATTGATTAGCGATTGCAAACCCTGGTCGCAAATTAGTCGCATATTGGTCGTAATATGGTTACGTAGTGCGACTACCGGTTTTAGTCCCAAAATGTGACCAATATGCGATTACTACTCCGTAATCGCAAATTGGTTGCAAAACCATAGCAAATGTAGTCGCAAAATTTTGACCACGAATGTGGTCGCAAATTGTAATGGCATTTTGGCAGTTTTCTTGTAGTTGTCCTTGGAATTGAAGCATAGCAATGTACCTTGTTGTTATTGTCCCTTTTGTTGTGAATATACTTAGTCTTGTGGGTTCTCTACATTAATGCTCCTAGAAGAGAAGCTTGGATTGTTCTTGAAGCCCTCGTTGAATGACTTGTATTGATAGAAACCTCTTTGGCCTTGGAAATAATTGACATCTTCTTTGGAATTCTTGAGAAAATTCCATCTCTAACTCTTGGCGTCCATCAAAATATTTCACAAAGTGTGTCTAATGTAAGATTGAATCTCAATCCCACAACCGGTACAATCATGACTCGCAATGGCAGAGAATCTCTCTTGGATTAGGCGAGGAAGAGCAATGAAAGAAGGAGGTATTGATCGAATCATAGGATGAAATGATGAACCCAAAGAACTTTGAATCTTTCAAACTAACTGGTCGTGGCTTCACAAGAGATGAGTGTTTCACACACTAAATTCACTATACATGAAATCAAATACCTTCTCTTTGAAGATAGAACTGTGGAGGTTTTCTTATGAAAATCTTGTATATTCAATGGTGTCCCTTTACAATAGTCGAATGAGTTTTATATAGTGTGGACAAGTTTGTTGTGTTAATGGGAAAGTTCATATGGCATTTAATGGTGTCGACACACCCTTTTTTAATCGTAGCCTTTGCCATACTCCACAAAGGGACTTATCCACACCTTTTTTAAATGTAGCAATGATGTTTTGGATCTTTGCAATTGTTTGGATGGAGAAATATTTTGATAAGAATCTCCTCATGCACTCATCCTATGTAGTGATGCTAACGGTTGTTAGCACAAAAGTGCAAAGGTGATTATTGCACAGGTGGTGCAACAACACATGTGTGTCCAGGTGGATGTTGCACAAGTGGTCCGATATGATTGGATTTCATGAAGTGTGACGAGGCATGTCACAAGTGGATGAGCAGTGTAGAATATTGTGCAAGACAAAAATCTGCACAATAGGGTGAACGTTGCATAGGTGGTGCAACAACACGAGGTTGTCGAGGTGCACATTGCACATGTGGTGCAATCTGATTGAAACTCATCAGATGTGATGTGCCTTATCACAAGTGGATGAGCAGTGGAGAATATTGTGCAAGACTAGAATATGCACAATAAGAAAAGATATATTTGGTGAATATTAGAGATTCACTAGATATGGAATTAGGGAATATCTAGGGAGTCCTATAAATAGTTGTATGATAAAAAACCCTAGGATTATGTTTTCTGAGGTTCAAAAAAAGGATAGCTCGTGGGTTACGAGAATTCGGCGAGTGAACAAAGAGTGTGTGTGATAAGCGTTGCACAGGTGACCATAGGTAGATTAGGAATTGGTTAGGGGCGAGTCAATGGTGATATCATGTAAAGCTGATTAAATAAGTTGTAAGGAACTTGTTTAAGTGATTCATAATAAATTTATGTGAGTTTGCACACGTAAACCTATGTGTTCAACTGTTTTTCATATTCTAGTACTTTCCATTGGTATCAGAGCGGATCACCGCCAATAGATTTGAAATCTATTAATAGGTTGAGTTCTTGTGGAAGAATATGGAGACACCGAAGAAGCTTACTACTGTTCAGACACCTCTTATTCCCATTGAAAATAAATTTGGGTATTGGAAAGTGTGGATGAGACAACGTATTCGGAGATGTGATGAAGATGCATGGACTGCTATAGAGATGGGCTGGGAAGAAGCAACCATACTGACTCAGGAAGGAGAAAGTTCCAAAACCGAAAAAAATATATACTGAGGCAGACAACAGTGCATCAAATTTCAACTTAAAGGTACTTACTGAAATTTTTTGTGCAATCAACCTTGAACAGTTTAAACTGGTTCGGGGATGATACAAGTCTCGATTCAAAGCCGTATGCGCGTGGGTTGTTTGGAGAAGTTTAGGTGAGAAACTCGACCTTAAACTTTTAGATAGAGGTTTTCTGATTGGTAATGGATGGAAGGGTGAAGTGAACGACACAAGGGGTGATAACCCTCGTGATAAATCACAAACCTAGAGCTAGGAGGGCTGGTTTCAACTAGGTTCTAAGCGCACATGTCTCTTGAGAGAATAACTTGTAGAAAGAAAATTCGATTTTTATTAATTATCAAAAAGGTTATCGAACTACAATGCTGGAAAGAGCCTTATTAATATGATTGACAGCTTGACCTTCTCGGGTCGACTCAAGAAAAGAAATGGTAAACTTACAAAAGTGCACAAATGGAAAACTTACAAAAATGCATAAACGAAAATGACTTATTCCTAAAATGTCTTTGACTCAAAATGTAAATATTCTAAATCCTACCCTGCAAAACAGAAAAGGCAAGTATATAATATGAAAACTTACCATTCTTACCTATCGGCCAAGAAATGGAAGGTGGCCGTCCTTGTGGCATGCACGCGCCTAGCTCCTAGTCTTCGACTTGAAGTAGGGTTACGAATCTTTGGGCTCTGACCTCTCTTGCCACTAAAGCCCAAGTCTTTGAAGTCTCTTGCTTTTTTGAGAATCCTTTGGACTCCTCTTTGCACTCTTGGCCCAATGTTCCGTGTCGATCATCTTCTAGGAGCTTGTCGACCCACAAGCTGAACTTGTGGAAGAGTGCCCTTGATATGCTCCTTGTCATTTCTCCTGGTGGCACCACTGGTGTAGAGACTTCCTCTAGATGCATGTCTTGAAGCTGGTAGCTTATCTGGTGCGAGTCTCTTTGTGTAGATGTTGAAATGGTGGTGCAATCGGCTGGATCGGCTGTACCGGGTGGACTGTGCGAGGTGCTGTTTGTATGGTCATCGGAGCTGGCCAAGTTGATCCCGGAGCCGGCGGTATCACCAATTGGGCCGGCGGTGTCATCCACGTCACCGCCAGTTGGGCCAGAGGTTTGGGCCTCTCCGCCGGAAAGATTGATTGGTCTGGCCCGGCTGGTCGTAGGCCCGGCGATATTGCTTGGGCCGGCAGATGCGCCAAATGGCCCGGCTGTCTCGGCCAAGCTCCCTGGTTAGCCAGTATGGTCTGCTGGCCGGCCATACGACCTGATGTCCCCATCATCTCCTCTCCCTTCAGTAGGTTTTGACCTCAAAACTGGTTCATCTGCATGGAAAGGGGCAAAATCAGTTACGTTGAACGTGTTAGGCACATTTAACTCACCTGGAAGCTCGATCCGGTAGGCGTTATTGTTGATTATCACTCTGAATGGTCCATCTCCTCTTGGTGCTTGCTTGGAACTCCTTAGGTTGGGGAGCCTCTCCTGCCATAGGTGTAGCCACACCCAATCGCCTGGTTGAAAAATCACCTCCTTTCTTCCCTTGTTGGCATGAGTCACGTACTGCCCGGTCCTCTTCTCTAAATTCATTGCTACCATCTGGTGTATCTTCTTTATGAACTCCGCCTTGAATGCTCCGTTGAGGTTGGTCATCTCTGCTGGTGGCAGTGGCGTTTGCTCCAATGGTGTGAGAGGGTTCAAGTCGTAGACTACTTCAAAAGGGATCTTCTTGGTTGCTGAGTGCACGGCTCGGTTGTATGCGAACTCTATGAATGGCAGGCACTCCACCCAAGTCTTGAGGTTCTTCCCTAGTGTAGTCCTAAGAAGAGTTGACAACGTCCGGTTGACTACTTCAATTTGGCCATCGGTTTGAGGATGACATCGTGCCTAGCCTGCTCCAGAGGGTCATCCAAAAGTGGCTGAGGAACTTGGTGTCCCTGTCTGACACGATGGTCCTTGGCACTCAGTGAAGCCGTACTATCTCCCTGAAGAACAGCTCGGCTGTTTGCGTGGCATCATTGACATTGGCACATGGGATGAAATGTGTCATCTTGGAGATGCTGTCCACCACTACAAAGATAGCATCTTTGTGGTTGATTTTGGGAAGACCTAGAACGAAGTCCATTGAGATGTCCACCCATGGATGTGTAGGTATGGGCAGAGGGAGATACAATCCGTGAGGGTGCACTCGGGACTTCGCCTTTTTGCAAGTGATGCACCTTGCACAATGGGCTTCTACTGACCTCTTGATGTGTGACCAGTAGAAGTGCTCTTTGACCAGTGCTAGTGTCTTGTCGACACCAAAGTGGCCCATGAGTCCTCCTCCATGAGCTTCTCGGATGATAAGCTCCCGTAACGATCCTTGTGGTATGCACAACCTTCTCTCTCGGAACAAGAACCCTTCATGGATGTAGAACTTGCCATGACTTCCTGTGCCACACTCCTTGTAGCTCTCAGCAAAGTCAAGATCATCCTTATATAGGTCCTTGATGTGCTTGAATCATAAGACCTTTGCCTCCATGGTGGATATCAAGGCAAACCTCCTTGATAGTGCATCGGCTACCACATTGTCTTTGCCCTTCTTGTACTTGATGACGTACGGGAAGGTCTCTATGAACTCCATCCACCTTGCATGTCTCCTCTTGAGATTGGTTTGCCCTCTGAGGTGTTTGAAAGTCTCGTGATCAGTGTGGATCACAAACTCCTTGGACAGCAAGTAATGCTGCCAAGTCTCCAATGCTCGTACTAAGGCATAGAGCTCCTTGTCGTAGGTGGGATAGTTGAGTGAGGCACCACCTATCTTCTCACTGAAGTATGCTACTGGCCTTCCTCCTTGGGTTAGCACTGCTCCTATGCCTATTCCAGAGGCATCATACTCCATTTCAAACGTCTTGTTGATGTCGGGCAGGACTAGCACTGGTGCATGCGTAAGGCTGTCCTTAAAGGCCTGGAATGCCTTCTCCTGAGCTGAATCCCACATTCTTCTTCACTACTGCCGTCAATGGTGAGGCAATACTGCTGAAGTTGGGCAGGAATCTCCTGTAGAAGCTGGCCATACCGTGGAAGCTCCTCACTTGGCTGATGTTGCTCGGTGTTGGCAACTCTTGTATGGCTCGAATCTTTTCTTCATCAACCTGTAAGGACTGGGAAATTACAACAAAACATAAGAAGACAAGTTTATCAGTACAAAAGATGCACTTCTTGAGATTGGCATAAAGCTCTTCTTGTCGAAGGGTTTTAAGTATCAATTCAAGATGTGTGAGATGATCCCTTAAGCACTTACTGTAAACCAAAATGTCATCAAAGTAAACTACAACGAACTTACTGATGTACGCCCTAAGAACTTGGTTCATAAGGCGCATGAAGGTGCTTGGGGCATTAGTCGAGCCGAATGGCATGACTGTCCACTCGTAGAGCCCTTGCTTTGTCTTGAAAGCAGTCTTCCACTCATCACCTTCCTTCATCCTGACCTGGTGGTATCCACTCTTCAGGTCTATCTTGGAGAAGACCGTGGCTCCACTCAGCTCATCTACCATGTCATCCAGCCGTGGTATCGGATGCTGGTACTTGACTGTGATGTTGTTGATTGCCCGGAAGTCCACGCACATTCGCTAAGTCCCATCCTTCTTGGGCACTAGCAGCACTGGTATGGCACATAGACTGAGGCTTTCTCGAACATAGCCTTTCTCCAGGAGCTCCTTGACTTGCTTCTCAAGTTCCTTAGACTTCTCTGGGCTCATCCGGTAGGCTGCCGGTTTGGTAGGACTGCTCCGGGCACGAGGTCGATCTGGTGCTCTATGCCACGTAGGGGAGGCAAGCCTGCTAGTATCTCCTCTGGAAATACTTTCCTGGAACTTGTTGAGGAGAGCTGCTAATTCAGGAGGTAGCTCTATCTGTTCCTTTTCTACACTCAAAATCTCCTTAAAGACCATTAGCAACATTAAATCCTTTGAGGCCAAAGCTCTCCGGACATGACTTGGTTGAATAAGAAAATTTGATTTAACAAGTTTCTTTTCCTTACTCATTTGTTGCTGTAGCTCATGTACCTGATCAGATGTGAGAGGAGCTAGACTGACCTTTCTCTTGTCGTGTACGAAGGTGTAGAGATTGGTTCGGCCATCATGCCTTGTCTCCTTGTCAAAATACCATGGCCTTCCTAGTAGAAGATGGCCAGCTTGCATTGGTACTTCATCGTAAACTACCTGGTCTTGGTATTTCTCCACATTGAATGGCACGATTACTTGCTCATGGATCTTGAGCTCTACCTTGTCATCGAGCCATCTTAGTATATATGGTCGAGGGTGCCTTGTCTTCTCTAGACCTACCTTATCCACCATATATGCACTAGCAACGTTAGTGCAAGAACCACCATCTATGATGAGGTTACATACCTTGCCCTTGATGGTGCACCGGCTGTGGAAGATGTTTTCCCTTTGAATGGTCTCTGAGGGATCTACCATTGCACTGAGAATGCGTCTAGTGACCAGCACTTCCCCCACATCAGGGTACTCAATATCACCGTATTCTCCTTCTGGTTCATAGTCCTCCTCATCTTGGGATTCATACTCTCCAGCCTCCGTAATCAGCATGACCCGGTTGTTTGGACACTCCCTTGTGATGTGTCCATGACCCCTACACTTAAAACAAGTGATGTCACATGATCTTTGAGGGTTAGAGGACTTACTAGACTCTCTCTGGTCACGGGTTGGTTCGGGAGGCTTGCTCTTCAACCGTGACTTGATCTCTATGCTCTTGCCTTTGTCTACGGGCTTGGAGCTATTGCTTGGTGCCCAAGGCATCTTACGCTTGCTGCCGATGTCTTGGCTCTTACGCCTGATGTGCTGTTCAGCCTGGACAGATAGGTGGAACAAGTCTTTATAGTCATTGTAGATTTCCCTTTTCACCTTGCGGCTGATTCTTTCTTCCAGTCCATCCAAGAATTGTGCCATCAAAGCCTCCTCATTTTCATTGAGCTCCAGCATGTTCCTTAGCCTCTCAAACTCTTCATAGTACTACTCTACTGACCTGGTGCCCTGCTTAAGAGTACGAAAACGTCGTTGCAGATCTCTATGAAAATAAGGTGGAACAAACCTTTGTCTCATGAGATCTTTCATGTTGACCCATGAGTCTACGAGCCTCAATCTTTTCCTCCTTCGGTCAGAAACTTCACGATCCCACCAGATGAGGGCATTGTCCATGAGTTGTGCTACTGCCATGGAGACTCTCCTAGGGCCTGGTTGGTTGTAGTGATCGAAGATGTGATCCATCCTCCAATCCCAATCAAGATAGGCTTCAGAGTCTACTTTTCCTGCAAAACTAGGAGGTGCTAATTTGACATCAGGATGAGTTACCCAGTTGTAGGCGTATTCATCTCCATCCTCATGATGTCTAGGAGGCATTCTTGGTCTCTGGTGATGACCATATGGTTCGAAGCCATCGCCTTCTGCCTCTGGTTGCCGTGGAGGTCCTCTTGGCCTAGGGTGATAGCCGTGAGGCTGTGTGTCCTCATCTTCAACCGGTTGGGACTCCTCCGGTTCGTGCCGTGTCCTAGGGTGTTCAAGACCCTCGGCACGGTCTTTCTTAGCCCTCACGTGCCTTATGGCCTAGAATCTCACCGGTCTCTCCACGCGCTCCAACCTCTCGCCGATGGATGCGAGTTGTGTTTGGAGGGTGGTGAACATAGCCATCATGGCCTCGGCTGCATCCTGATTTCCTTCTGCCATTGTGCTAAAAGAAAGAAACACAAGTTATTTTGCTCCTAAGTGATTAGGAGGATTTTCTTTTTATAGGAGAATTCGAAAATTTGCAAAACGGAAAAATTGGGAAAAAGGAAAATTTAAAAAAAATGGAAAAGTTGAAAAAATGGAAACTTCCTAACAACTAGTGCTAACTGTTTTGGTCGATTTCTTTTGGTGTTTTTCCTATTTTCTTTTTCTTTTATTTTTAATTTAACTTAATAATAATGAAAATATGATTTAAGCAAAAAGGAAAGACGAAAATTGCAATGCAAGAATGAATCTAAGCCCTAGTGATGCACGTAAAAGCTAGATGCACTCGGTTTGGAGTTTGATGTTATTTTTTTATTTTTCTTGAATGAGACTTAAATTAATGCAAGAACTGGAATCAAACTAAGTAAATGATAGAAACAACCTGGTTTTAGGAGCTTTAAGCTCTGATACAAAAATTATACAAGCCTCGATTCAAGGCCGTATGTGCGTGGACTGTTTGGAGAAGTTTAGGTGAGAAACTCGACCTTAAACTTCTGGATAGAGGTTTTCTGATTGTTAATGGATGGAAAAGTGTAGTGAACCACACGAGGGGTGATGAACCTCGTGATAAATTATAAACTTAGAACTAGGAGGGCTGCTCTCAACTAGGTTCTAAGCGCACAAGTCTCTTCAGAGAATAACTTGTACAAAGAAAATTCGATCTTTATTAATTATCAAAAAGGTTATCGAACTACAATGCTGGAGGGAGCCTTATTAATATGCTCGACAGGTTGACCTTTTAGGGTCGACTCAAGAAAAGAATTGGAAAACTTACAAAAGTGCACAAATGGAAAACTTACAAAAGTGCAGAAACGAAAAGGACTTATTCCTAAAATGTCTTTGACTCAAAATGTAAATATTATAAATCCTACCCTGCAAAACAGAAAAGGCAAGTATATATTATGAAAACTTACCATTCTTACCTATCGGCCAAGAAATGGAAGGTGACCGTCCTTGTGGCATGCACGTGCCTATCTCCTAGTCTTCGACTTGGAGTATGGTTACGAATATTTGGGCCCTGACCTCTCTTGCCACTAAAGCCCAAGTCTCTGAAGTCCCTTGCTTTGTTGAGAAGCCTTTGGACTCCTCTTTGCACTCCTGGTCCAATGTTCCTTGTCGATCATCTTCTAGGAGCTTGTTGACCCACAAGCTGAACTTGTGGAAGAGTGCCCTTGATCTGCTCCTTGTCATTGCTCCTGGTGGCACCAATGGTGTAGAGACTTCCTCTAGATGCATGTCTTGAAGCTGGTAGCTTATTTGGTCCGAGTCTCTTTGTATAGATGTTGAAATGGTGGTGCAATCGGCTGGATCGGCTGTACCGGCTTGACTGTCCGAGGTACTGTTTGTATGGTCATCGGAGTCGGCCAAGTTGATCCCAGAGCCGGTGGCGTCACCAATTGGGCCGGCGGTGTCATCCACGTCGCCGCCAGTTGGGCCGGAGGTTTGGGCCTCTCCGCCGAAAAGATTGATTGGTCCATCCCCGCTGGTCGTAGGCCCGGTGGTACCGCTTGGGCCGGAAGATGCGCCAAATGGCCCGGCTATCTCGGGAAAGCTCCCTGGTCGGCCAGTCTGGTCTCCTGACCGGCCATACGATCTGATGTCCCCATCAGGGGATGTGCCGCAGATAAAGATGCTTGGGATATCGTGATAAACTCTTTTGAAGGTAAGTCTATATTGAGAAGAACAATGTTAGATGGTTCTTTTCAAGGTTTGATCATTTAGTCTCACAGTTTGAGAATCTGCATATGGATAGCGAGGAATCGATTTCTAACTTTGGATCTAAGTTGAGTTCTATTGCTAATGAGGGCACAATTTTGTAGAAAGTCTACAAAGAAAAAATATTTGTCAAGAAGCTGTTGAGATGCTTACCTACAAAATTTGGGCCGCACAAGGCTGTTCTCAAGATGTTTATGAATACCGATGATATGAAATTCTCGCAATTACTAGGCATGCTAAAGTCTAAAGAGATGCAAGCTGTGGCTGAGCAACCAAAAGCAAGAAAGGGAATTACTTTCAACGCTGATCAAGAAGAGGATCGAATAAAGAAACTCGAGGAGAATATTAATCAACGGATTGAGAAAAGCATCAGCATGATGGCCACAGTACAAGAAAACATCGATTTTCCGACGACGAAATTCGTCGGTAATCCGTTAAAAATTGCAATTTCCATCAAGTTTCCAACAAAAGGTATCCGTTGGGACTATTTCATCGGAAACCAATTTCCGTCGGAAATTTTTTGGGAATAAACGATGGGTTTGCGTTAAAGGAAGCAATCGGGAAACACCGATGGATATTCGATGGGTCACTTCCATCGGCGATTACCGATGGGTTTTCGATAAGAATAGCCATCGGTAAATGCCGACGGATATTTGATGGGACGGGTACGTCGAAAATTACTGATGGGTTTACGATAAAAGTAGCCGTCGACAAATACCGACGGATATTCGATGGTACAGTCCATTGGAAATTACTTTCGTATTTGTGATAAATTTAGTTAGTTGGGCCGTCGACGACTTCCGATGACCAGTGCTAACTGATTGTATATCCCGATGGTTTTCACCCGTCGGAAGTGAACCAACGACATCACGATGAAATAAGTTTCCCGATGAACACAATTCCGTTGGTAATTTCCGATGACTACATCCATGGGAAATAACCAAACAATTGAAAATAATTATTCATTAAATATTTTTAAAAAATATATTTATTTTGAAAATAAATTTTTTAATTATTAAATTTAATTAATATTTTTTAAATATTTAATAAAAATATTAAAACAATTAAATAAAAATAATATTTCAAATTATAAATATAATAATATTTAAAGTTTAATTTTTTTTAAAATGTACAAATTACATCGGAGGAGGAGAAGGAGGAGAACAAAATTCATCTAGGAATTTGGTTTTCATAATTTCTACAAAATATTTAAGTTTCGTCATCTCTATATCCATAACCATCATTTTTTCTTTGAGTTGTACATTCTCCTCATTTCCAGCCGCAGATGTTGCACCACCAGTATCTGTAACTCTCACGAGTTCTGGATGACGACAATTAAAAAATAGTATTTCCTGTGAAAAAAAAAATATTATTAAAAAATATTGTAATATCAAATATAAAAACAAATAAAAAGAGAAATCAAACTTACATCAAAAACCAGACGGTTATTCTCAGAACGAGGCAATTAGGCGACCGAAGATGAAGAACCAATTTGAGATTACTAAGATAAAATATCACTTTTTTCTTTTTCACTTTTTCGATGATCTCACTAACGAGACCATCTTGGATGCGACTAGTCTTTTTGTTCGTGTGGACGGCTTCGATAAGTTATAAGTGATCTGGAGGTGCTCCAAATTCTTGTGCCTAATAGTAAAAAACTACTAAACTAATATTTAAAAAAAATTTCAAATAATAATAAATAAAATTAATGTGATAATAAATTTACCAATTGATCGGCTCGTTTCCGAAAACTAGTCGATCCAACATTGTGAATGTAAATGCATTAACCTCCTCGGTTGATCTTCCAGTTTCCCAAATTAGTCCTCGAGATGGCCTCAACGCTAGAAGATTCCCAGTAACGAATAAATTCATTCCAAACCGGCTCATTCAACTCTTTTGGTTTGTCTTTTTCCTTTTTCTACTTTTGTTTCTACTCGTTCATGTGGCGGGAAAATTATACCGCGGTCTCTTTTTGAAAAGCTTCTTCTACCAACTTTTTTTTATGGGATCCCATGTAAATTGTTGCTGCGGAATTTACTTATATATTACTAAAAATATTACTCAAAACTATTTAAAACAATTACATATTTAAAACCGCAGACGTTCCGAACCAAATCTGGCATTTTTCGTACGGAATATCTCTAAATTTTGTATATGGTTTGTTCAAAAGAGAATGAAGCATCTTTAATATAGATTTGCTTATTCCGTTGTTTGAAATACTAAACCTACAAATTTTTATTAGAGTAATGTCAAAATAATTATTTAAAATTTAATTTACCATGTCGAATTCACTTGACGCCTAGGATCGAAAAAAGTAAGAAATTCACGACCAGGTTACCAACCAATTTTTGAATTATCATTGGTCGAAAATAATCATTTCCAAATTCTTTAACTTAAATTAGTATAAAATTCGGAGTACACGACTCACCACGTTGTTGATACTGATGATACGATTTTAAAACACTATTAAACAAACATACGAACATAACCACACATCTTTTTTCCTAATCAATTTTCTATGCTTTCTGTATATTTTTTTTTGCTTGCAAGTTTTAACAGTCTTTGTAGTGAAAGTGGATAATGATAAAACAAATAGAATAAGCATATGATGGAAACAAGAATGCAAACGAAATGATATATCATACCTATTTCAGCCGTTGTTTATGTTCCAAATAGACTCGACATACAGATTAAGCCATTGAAATGTGTTTATTATCAAAATTTTCTTTCATTCTCGCATGATTCACCATTAAAGTTAGAGCAAAATTATCATGTCTAATATTAATTAGATTAATATGTATTAAATTATTTGATAGATGGACATCATATACTTTTTCGTAAGAATTTTGATCATGATTCCAACCAATTTGAAAGAAGACTACAAAGATGAGACCTTCTCCAAGTACCCTACCAACAATTTGGGAAGCATATTTGCTATTTTGCCACTCATTTCCTCATGTTTTCGAAATTTTTCAGTAGAAACATTGGAACATAACAAAAATTGCATAGAAATATAATCAAACCTAAACTTGTTACAATATAAATTCAGACAAATATAAACCTACATGGAGGCAGCGAATTTTACATATAAACTTACAGAATTTTACAGAGAATTTTACGGTGAATTTTGGTGAAACTTACATGGAGGCAGTGAATTTCCGGCGAAATTAACTTACAGAACTTCCGTCAAGCGTTCTGGCGACGTACGGAGAACAGAGAGAGAGGTCGGCGGCGACGTAAAAAGAGCAGAGAGAGAGGTTGGCGGTGACGTACAGAGAGCAGAGAGAGAGGTCGGCGAGGAAAATTGAAAGAGAAATGAGTTAGGTTATATTTAATATTTCCGACTGACACATCCGTCGGAAATTCGTCCGCGTATTATTAAACATTTTCTCAAAAATCCGCGTAATAAATTTTGGATCCCGCATGTAATTTCGCATCATCAAAACGCCATCGGACAATGCCGACGGATTTCCAACGGAAATCAAAATCTATGCATGTTTGCCAAATAGTCAGTCTACGTGGCCAGCTCAAACTCGCCGGGAAGCCGTCGGTAAGTACCGATGTATTTCTGACGGAGTTCTTTATTTGTAGAAAATATGAATATTTTTTTTCAAAAATATAATGTATAAGAATTTTATAATATTTGTTCCGACAGAATAGCGACCGTTTTTCAAGTTCCATCGGATAGAGTTACATACCATTCGAAATCCGTCGGAAAGTTTTCTGATATTTTACAGAGAATTAGGGTATAATATCAATACCCTATGTTGTCGGTATTCCGACTAGTAAAGTTTAGATATTTAATATAATAAATAAAACTACAAATTTGATTTTATATAGTTTACTTACTAATATTTTGTTAGTAACATCACACACGTAACAATATCATGGTTTATATCTTGCATAGTATATAATACACCTCATTTTTAATTGCTTTTCTGATTTATAAAACTAGAGAAAACCAATTAGATTAGTAATTATACCGTTTCAAAAGTCATTAAGAAAGTTATGCTGATATGTGTACATATAATGTGTAATTATTCTCTACCAATCCAAAAATTATGCTTGATATGTGTACCATAGAATGTGTAAAAATGTTATGTGTACCATATTATGCTTGATATGTGTACCATATAATGTGTAAAAAAGTTTGGTACAAATAATACCATAAGTCGTTGAGAATCCGACTATATTAACCGCCGGGAATCCGACTGTCACCAACTCAACTAACCACATGGGAAACGTTATCCTCCTAGAAGGACCTGTAGTAACCTAAAAAATAATTGAATGCAGTCAATTATATATATATATATATAAATAGGAAATTATTATTGAAAATTATATAATTGTGGTAACACTGACATAAAAGTGCAATCATCTTGCAAATTCACTCTTTTTAAGTTCAACCAACTCATTCTCTGTGTAATTTGAACAATGAATATGTATTTTTCCATATATATCCTGTTAATTATGAACAAAATAATTAAAAATAAATTATAATAACAGTTAAAAACAAAATTTAATCAAATGTACCTTTCATATTCCAAAACATCATTACAATTTGTCAAAATATACATATGTAAGTGATTGTGTTCCTCTTCTGATAGGAATTGCATATTCCCTTTTCCACATAAACGTCTAATTTGTGCAAATACTTCTGGCACATACACTTGATAGCTTAGTTTTTCTCCTACATCATCATGTCATGCAGATCGTCTATTTTTTGTTTGGACTTGAATGGAAAATAGTAGCTGGCAAAGTTAGATGTTTCTTCATTAATACTTTTTACTTTGTGCGACGATTGAACCTTCAACCCTAGTAAGATTTTTAACTTTTTTCTTTAGGCGAAACATATATCTCTCAAAAGGATACATCCATCGGTACTGAACATGTCCTCCAAGCACTGTTTCTCAACGGAGGTGAATAGGAAGATGTTCCATAACATCAAAAAACGCTGGTGAAAATATTTTCTCCAAGTAACAAATGAGAACCGGTATTTTTTTCCTCCAAATTTTGAGTAACGTCTCCAGTAAGTGATCTTGTATATAAATCTCGGAAAAAGCACCAATCCTTGTGCAAAAAAGTTAATATCATATAATATATAAAATTATGATTATTTATATATAAAATAATGTAAACGTATCTCCAATTGATCCGTGGACGTTTTTAGACAGAAGATCGCTAAAGGCAAATGGAAATAGTCTTTGCATGACAACATGACAATCATGACTTTTCATCTCTGAAAAATTGCATTCAATAGTATTGATACAATTACAAAGATTAGATACATATCCATATGGAAATCTGACACTATGCTTAATCCAGTCAAAGAACTCATCTTTTGCATGCGCATCCAACCGGAATGCGGGAGACAATGATTTTCCATTTGACATTACATGTAGTTCCTTCCGGGAACAAATATCCGGCAAATCCAATCTAGGTTTTAAATTATCTTTCGTTTTTCTTTGCACATTTAGAACGGTATTCATTATGTTGTTGAAAAAATTATTCTCAATGTGTATAACATCTAGATTATGGCGCAACAAATGGTCATTCCAATATGGTAAATCCCAAAAAATATTTTTCTTGTGCCAATTATGGTATTCGCCACAACCATCAATAGGGTTTGTTACCTCCACATGAAGACGTTCTCTCAGCACCAAAATCTTTAAGTTGAGTCATCATATAATTCCCGTCAAGCATAGGAGGTGAACCATCAAAAATATTTTTATTTTTCCTAAACAATGTCTTGATCCGGATATATGGATGATCTTGTGGTAGAAATTGACGATGAAAATCGAACCAACTAGTCTTTCATCCGTGTTTCAGTTGGAATGTATTAGTATTATCTTGACAATATGGGCATGCTAATCTTCCATGCGTCGATCATCCTGATTACATAACATATGCTAGAAAATCACTTATGGTACACATAAGTACTGCTCGCATCAAGAAGTTCTGTTGGTTGGAAACATCGAATGCTTCGACACCATTTTCCCACAACATTTTTAACTCATGAATTAGTGGCTGCAAGAAAATATCAAGCGATCGCTTAGGATGCTCTGGACTGGGGACGAGAATTGTTAGAAATAAAAACTCTCATTTCATGCACAACGAAAGAGGAAAATTATTAGGTGTCACGATAACTAACCACAACGAGTATTGCCTCCCATGCTTCCCAAAATGGTTGAATCCATTTGTAAATAATCCGAGGTATACATTCCTAGGCTCATATGCAAAACTAGGATAAACCTATTTAAAATGTTTTCATGCTTCTGCATCCAATGGATGCACAATTTCTCCATTCGAATTATGTTCTGCATGCCATCTCATATGCTTTGCCGTGTGTTCAGATTGATATAACTTCTTTAACCTCTTGTTAATGGCAAATACCAAATCCGTTTATGCGGAATAGGTACTCTGCCGTTTGTCTCTTGAAATCAAGGTTTGTGACAAAATCAGGAGCACTTCATGCATTTTTTTTTATCATTTCTCCAATAGATCATGCAGTTGCCAATACATATATCGATCATCTGATACGGTAATCCAAGACTAGCTACAAGTTTTTGAACCTCGTAATATGAAGCATGTGCAATATTATCTTGAGATAATATATCTCTAACAAAATCAGCTATCGAATTCACATAATCTTCATCCAAGTTGAATCCGTCTTTATCGTCATCAACCAGCTTGCAGTAGATAAAGGTGATATACCATCTCTACATCCTTTGTACAAAGGCTGCTTGGATGCATCTAACATATCAAAAAAATTTCGGGCTTCCAAATTAGGTTCCTCTATTCTACTCCTATCTTCAATGTACGATGATGCTCTTTGTTCATGAAATGCATCATTCACCATCTCAACAATACTTCCATTTATATCGACTTCTGATGCCGATTCCTCTATCCTAACATTAGTACTATCTAATGTTTTTGAACTACTACCATAATACTCCATCGTTGTATCAGTTTCTCCATGTGAATTCCAAATTTTGTAACCCGGAATAAATCCAGTTTTGTACAAATGATTACATACTTCTCTAACATAGATTAATCTATGATTTCAACAATACATTTTACCGTATTCCAATGTCATGCTATTGTTTGATGCAAATGTAACGAAGTCTTCAACACCTTACGCAAATTCATCTGATAATTCCTCCGTTGTTGAATCATACCGAGGTTTATTCATCCAAGATCGAAAATAATCATAAAAATCTGAAGAAGACATTTTGTTAAGATTTTTTTGTTCTGGTGAAATTGTGAAGGAGCAGAGCGTATTTGTGTTGAAAACTAGAAGATTATCACGAATTATTAACATATAATTACGAATTTTTAACAGATAATTATGAATTTTTAATAGATAATCACAAATTTTAATAGATTATTTTTAATAATATTCCCGTTTCCGATGGAATTGTGATGGTTAATGACCACTTTCGGATATTTTTGACGACCAACTGAAGACCCTCGACGTTTACAGATCGGCCAAACTAACAATTACTAAAAAAATAGGAATTCGTCGGCAAGTCATCGGAACTACCGAAGGATTTTTGACGACGTTTAGATTTATTTATGTAAAAAAATAATTAAGTGGAATCAGCCAACCAATATATTTCCGATGGATTCTAGATGGATAGTAAAAACCACATTCTGTCGGGAAGTAGTCAGAAAAAACAATGATTTCATTTTCGTCGGAAATTTCCAACGGTTTTGAGAGGATATCCTGACGCCTATGTTGTTGTAGGAAACCAAACGGATGTCGTCAGGTTTTACCATCGATTTTCTGATGGTGGTGCAAACGTCAGGATTTACCGATGGAAAACCAATGATATGTTTTGCTTGGTAAACCATCAGAAAACCATCGCTTAAGCGTTGGAATATTCCAAAGATTTTATTTCCATCGCAAACACCATCGGAAATGTTAATGTTTTCTTGTAGTGCCAGGAGCTTTAAAAAGGTTTTGAAAAGGATTGAAGGTGGTCAATCCAAGCCAATTGCACATGCACATGAGTATGATGTTGATCGTAACTCGAACAGAGTGGGGAGGAGTGAAATTGCAAAGTCAAGCCGAATACGTGATGTTCAATGCCATGAATGCGGGGGTTATGGTCGTTTCAAATCAGATTGTCCACTCACTAAGAGAAAAGAGCTCAAATGCTTTGAGTGGAAAGGGATTAGACACACAAAAGCCGAATTTTCAAAACTTAAGAAAAAGAGTGAAAAATCTCTTCTCAATTTTAGTGACAGAGAATATGATTATAGTGATGATGAGCATAATCTGATGAATTTTGTTGCATTTAGAGGAAAGGAAGTTGACCATAATGATGAACTCGATTCAAATTTAGATGGTGATGAGGTGGATGCAAATACTGAGTATCGAGTGTGGTTTGACAGTTGAGTGACGCTGAGTAACACTAATCTACAATAGCTTAAAGATAAGGCAATGCTGGAACAAAAGGTCAATATTTTGTGCTAGAGAGTAGCAACAACACAAACACTGCTGAAACGAGTCTTGTGCAAGCAGCAAACACAATGCAAGAAGAACAATCAAAGATACAGAGGATTCAGATTCTGAAAAGACGGTTGGACAAGATGAATGAGCAGCTAAGTTAGGAAAGGGATAAGAGTAAAACGTTGGAACACGATCTGATAGAGAACTACAAGAAGGTTCAAATGCTGAATAAAGGATCTAAGTCGTTGGATCAAATCTTAGCCATGGGGAGACCTTAAAAACAAAATTGGGGACTAGGTTACACATGATATGTAGAAAATGAGAGTTCAAGTTCCAAGGTTGAAGGTACCAATTTGAAAAACTTTGTTAAAGGTGCTAGTTCTCAAGGACATGGTGGTGAATGGGAGAATCAGCCTACTCCTAAAAGCTGTGTTAAGGACGTAAGAAATCGTGCAGTAAGTGGTTACACAGGATTCAGACATAATAGATGCTACCATTATGGAAAGAAATAGCATATCAGACGAAAGTGTAGAACTTTTCAAGCATGCATCAAAAAGGTTTGGGTTGAAAGTCAATGCTACCAGAATCTAAGAGATACTGATGAGGACATCAGGTCGTATGTCCGGCCAGGAGACCATACTGGCCGACCAAGAAGCTTGCCCGAGACAGCTGGGCCATTTGGCACGTCTGCCGGCCCAAGCGGTACAGCCGATCCAGCCGAGTACACGAGCATTTCAACTTCTACACAAGGAGACTCGGACCAAATAAGCTACCAGTTTCAGGACATGCATCTAGAGGAAGTCTCTACACAAGTAGTGCCACCAGGAGCAATGACAAGGAGCAGATCAAGAGCACTCTTCCACAAGTTTAGCTTATGGGTCGACAAGCTCCTAAAGGAAGATCGACTAAGGACAATGGGCCAGAAGTGCAAAGAAGAGTCCAAAGACTTCTCAACAATGCAAGGGACTTCAGAGACTTGGGCTTTAGTGGCAAGAGAGGTCAGGGCCCAAAGATTCCTAACCCTACTCCAAGTCGAAGACTAGGAGCAAGACGCGTGCATGCCACAAGGACGGCCACCTTCCATTTCTTGGCCGTGAGGTAAGTAAGGTAAGTTTCAATTCGAATATATGCCTCTTTTTGTTTTGTAGGATAGGATCTAGATTGTTTACATTTTTGAGTCAAAGACATTTTAGGAATAGGTCCTTTTTTGGTTATGCACTTTTGTATATTTTCCATTTGTGCACTTTTGTAAACTTTCCTTTTCTTTCTTTGAGTCGGCCCTAGAAGGTCAAGCTGTCGAGCATATTAATAAGGCTCCTTCCAGCATTGTAGTTCGACAAACTTTTTGATATTAATAAAGTAGAACTTTCTTCCAACAAGCTTTCTCTCAAAAGAGACTTGTGCGCTTAGAATCTAGTCGAGACCAGCCCTCCTAGCTCTAAGTTTGTGATTTATCACGAGGTTCATCACCCCTCGTGTGGTTCACCTCATCCTTCCACCCAATACCAAACCAAAAACCCCTATCCAAGAAGTCTAAGGTCAAGTTTCTCACCTAACCTTCTCCAAACAGCCCACACGCATATAAGCCTTGAATCGAGGCTTGTATCATTTTGGTATCAGAGCTTAAAGCTCCTAAGCCAGGTTGTTTCGATCCTTTAACTTGTTTTGTTTCTAGTTCTTGCATTAGTTCAAGTTTCATTCAAGAAAAATAAAAAAAATAACATCAAACTCCAAACCGAGTGCATCTAGCTTCTACGTGTATCACTAGGTTTAGATTCACTTTTGCATTGTCATTCACGTTTTCCTTTCTGTTTAAATCATATTGCCATTATTTTTAAGTTAAATTAAAAAGAAAAGAAAAAGAAAATAGGAAAAATACCAAAAGAATTCGAATTGGACAGCTAGCAATAGTTGTCAAGAAAGTTTCCATTTTCTCAAATCTCCATATTTTCGAATTTTCCATAACCGTGTTTTTCCTTTTTGCATAATTTTCCAATTATCTATATAAGGAACCCTCCTAATCAATTCTAGGAGCAGAGTAACTTGATTTCTTTCTTGTAGTACGCAATGGGAGAAGGGAATAGATATGCAGCCGAGACCATGATGGCCATGTTCACCACACTCCAAACGCAACTCGCATCAATCGGCGAGAGGTTGGAGCGCGTGGAAAGGCCGGTGAGATTCCAGGCTATAAGGCACGTGAGAGCTGAGGGTCCTGAGCACCTTAGGACACGGCACGAACAGGAGGAACCCCAGCCAGAAGGAGATGAGGACATGCAGCCTCATGACTATCACCCTAGGCCAAGAGGACCTCCACGGCAACCAGAGGAAGAAGATGATGGCTTCGAGTCATATGGTCTTCACCAGAGACCAAGGATGCCTCCTAGACATCATGAGGATGGAGATGAACACGCCTACAACCGGGTAACTCATCCTGATGTTAAGCTAACTCCTCCAAGTTTTGCAGGAAAAGTAGACCCCGAGGCTTACCTAGATTGGGAGAGAAGAATGGATCATATCTTCGATCATTAACACCAACCAGGGCCTAGGAGAGTCTCAATGGCAGTAGCACAACTCACGGACAATGCCCTCATCTGGTGGGATCGTGAGGTATCTGACCGAAGGAGGAAAAGAATGAGGCCCATAGACTCATGGGTCGACATGAAAGACCTCATGCGACAAAGGTTTGTTCCACCTTACTTTCATAGAGATTTGCAATGACGTTTTCGTACTCTTAAGCAGGGTACCAGATTAGTAGAGGAGTACTATGAAGAGTTCGAGAAGCTAAGGAACAGGCTGGAGCTCAATGATGATGAAGAAGCGTTGATGGCACAATTCTTGGATGGATTCCAAGAAAGAATCAGCCGCAAGGTGGAAAGGCAAATCTACAATGATTTCAAAGACTTGTTCCACCTATCTGTCCAGGCTGAGCAGCACATCAAGCGTAAGAGCCAAGACATCCGCAGGAAGCCTATGACTCCTTGGGCACCAAGCAACATTCCTAAGCCCGTAGACAAGGGCAAGAGCATAGAGATCGAGTCAAGGTTCAAGAGCAAGCCTCCTGAACCAACCCATGACCAGAGAGAGCCTAGTAAGTCTTCTAACCCTCAAAGATCACGTGACATCACTTGTTTCAAGTGTAGGGGTCGTGGACACATCTTAAGGGAGTGCCCAAACAACCGGGTCATGCTGATTACGGAGGCTGGAGAGTATGAGTCCCAAGATGAAGAGGACTATGAACCAGAAGGAGAATACGGTGACATTGAGTACCCTGATGTGGGGGAAGTGCTGGTCACTAGACGCACCCTCAGTGCAATGGTTGATCCTTTAGAGACCATCCAAAGGGAGAACATCTTCCACAGCCGTTGCACCATCAAGGGCAAGGTATGTAACCTCATCATAGATGGTGGTTCTTGCACTAACGTTGCTAGTGCGTACATGGTTGATAAGCTAGGTCTAGAGAAGACAAGGCATCCTCGACCATATAGACTGAGATGGCTCGATGACAAAGTGGAGCTCAAGATCCATGAGCAAGTCACTGTGCCATTCAGTGTGGGCAAGTACCAAGACCAAGTCGTGTGCGACGTGGTGCCCTTGCAACCTGGCCATCTTCTACTAGGAAGACCATGGCAGTTTGACAAGGAGACCAGGCATGATGGCCGAACCAATCTCTACACTTTCGTGCATGACAAGAGAAAGGTCAGCCTAGCTCTTCTCACACCTGCCCAGGTACATGAGCTTCAACATCAAATGAGTAAGGAAAAGAAGCTCATTAAATCTAATTTTCTTATTCAACCCAGTCATGTCCGGAGAGTTTTAGCCTCGAAGGATCTAATCCTACTAATGGTTTTCAAAGAAGTGTTCAATGTAGAGAAAGAACAGGTCGAGTTACCTCCTAAAGTAGCAGCTCTCCTCAACAAGTTATAGGATGTGTTCCCAGAAGAGATACCAGCAGGCTTACCTCCCAAACCACTACAAGAAAACAGCCGTTATGCGACCACGTGATGTGGTCGCAAAATAATAGTCGCAAAAAAATTAGTCGCAAATCAGTCGTACATTTGCGACTGATTTGCGACCACGGGCATAGTGGTTATTTTGCGACTAATTTACGACCACAATCGTGGTCGCTATTTTTGCGACTAATTTGCCACTGAATTTCCGTAACAAATTTTGCTACTGTTTTGCGACTACGGTTGTGGTTGGTAAATTTGTAGTCGCAAAACAGTTGCAAATTTTTGTGACTGATTTGCGACTACGGTAGAACCGCAGTTGCAAATCAGTCACTGTTTTTTGTGACTGTTTTGCGACTGCAGGTGAACCGTAGTCGCAAATCAGTCACAAAAAACAGTGACTGTTTTGCGACTACAGGAGAAACGCAGTTGCAAAACAGTCACAAATATTTGTGACTGTTTTGCGACTACAGGAGAAACGGAGTCGCAAAACAGTCACAAATATTTGTGACTGATTTGCGACTACAGGTGAAACGTAAACGCAAATCAGTCACAAAAATGTGTGATTGTTTTGCGACTACAGGTGAACCGCAGTCTGATTTAAGACTTATTTGCGACTACACCGTAATTAGATTTTAAAAAAAATATTAATATTTTTTTTATTTTTATTATTGAAATAATATATTAATAATTTAAAAAAAAAAAAATATATATATATATATATATATTTTTACTACTAAAATAATTTCGTATATTAGTGAAATATAATATTAATATTTTTTAAATTATTTTTAAAAAATGTAAAATAATATTTAAAAATTTAAATTTCAATAATAATTTTGAAAATTAATTTCAATAATAAAATTAATTATTTGAAATTCAAAATATTAATAAAATAATTTAGATTAATTATTAATATAATTGGTTTAAAATATTATTATAATATTTATTATAATATTTATTAATTTTTATTAATGAATTAAAAATATTATAATATTAAATGAAAAATATGTAAACTAAATATTGAACAAAAAGATATACAAATTTAAAATTATAACATTTATTATTGAAAATTTTTAAATACATAAAAAAAAATCTAATTATCCGGTGGCGGAAATTGGAAATCTGATGGCGAAAATGGGGTGGTGGGCGGAGCCGTCGATGGTTCCCCTGTGCAATCGTTATCCCGCATAAAGGAGGCGAATGCGGGATCCGTCCGTTGGATATATCCGAGGAGCATCTCCAAGCTCGAGATCTTCTTCTGGTTTTCTCTGTTGAGCTCTTCAATCTTCTCACATTTTTCTATCATCTGCGCGTTTTGTGCTTTAATCAACGCGTTTTGTTCTTGAAGCATAACGTACTCGGGTGAATGGGTTTGTACCCCACTACTTCTACCCGTAGACTGTACGCGGCTGAGGCTACCGAGTCCATAAAGACGGCCTCGTTCATCAGGAACAAATGACTAGAAAATTACAAAAACGTAAATTAAATAATAAATTTAATTATTATTTAATTAGAAAAATATGTTAAAAGAAAAAAGTTTAAATTTTTTTTTACGTGTAAGAAGATCTCATTCTTCTGTGCTTGAGTCAGCTCAATTGGACGGGAGGTTCCATCGGATGTTTCTTTTGGATCGACCTCCACGATCACCATCTTCTCTTGGATGTTTCGTTCGTATGCTTCACAGATTTGTTTTGCTTTCAAATCTACATACGAACCATCCGGTCTTGTGTGAGTCTTTATAAAGACCTCACCTATTGAGACTGGTCGTCTCAAATTATGTTCCTTCACAGATATTAAAATATTATTTAATTGTGAGAAAAAATATTAATTAAAAAAAAAATTTTTACTTACCATTTCTTGCTAGACCTGAATGTAGGATTTTTGGCCCGATAAATGTTTATGCGGGCCAAGACCATCCCGAGCGGAATTGCGGTTATGAGAGGATTTCGTACTCTCGGTAAATATTAGTATATATTTTATAAAATATTTACACAATTTTAAAAACAATACTTACCGCAAATTTTATGAAATATTTCTCCTGCCTCTCAGGAGGTACGACGGTCCAACTGTAGTACGGACCGTCAAATTTATTTTTCAAAATTTTAGCGATTTGACGAGTAATAGCCCCGTTATCGCGGTTAAACCTAATATTTATTAAAAAAATTTAAATTTATATTAATATAATTTCAATTTTAATAAATATTTATTAAAAAAATTTGCTATTTATAAAAAATGCTTACCACATTGTATTAGGAGCCGCTTCTGGAGAAAGCACAGTCAAATACTGTTCGCGGCCCGGAGTTTGTAACAAACTATCAAGAGTGATAGTTTGTTCATCCGTTCCCATTTCGCAATCGGGAATTTGTTCCTCCTCATGTTCATCCGATTCCTGAAACCGTGGAGGTGTTTGGGTTTCAGGAACGGAGTGAGGAACAAAATTGTATTGGGGAGGGAGCCGCGATGCCGCTCTATTAGCGGATGGTGAAGGGTTCGAGGAGGCCGAAGAGGTTCCTCGGCCGGAAGACGATCCGAAAGATCGTCTTCCACGACCTCTCAACGACCTACCACTACTTGCCATTTCTAGAAATTGTGTTTTGTTAAAGTGTTTAGGAAGTGTTTTGAGAGAGTTTTGTAAAGTAGTTTTGAGAGATTTGTGAAAAATGAGGGAAAACCATCGGGTATTTATAGATTTTTTTGCGACCACAGATGTGGTCGCAAATCAGTGGCAAAATACTTGTGGTCGCAAATCAGTCGCAAATTTGCGACTGATTTGCGACTACCAATTAATTTGGTGGGAACCGAAAACGTTCAAACTCCCTCCAAATTAATTGGTAGTCGCAAATCAGTTGCAAATTTGCGACTGATTTGCGACCACAAGTACATTTATCGAAACTGTAAATGTGGTCGCAAATGAGTCGCAAATTTGCGACTGATTTGCGACTACCAATTAATTTGGAGGGAGTTTGAACGTTTTCGGTTTTTTCAAACTCCCTCCAAATTAACTGGTAGTCGCAAATCAGTCGCGTCTTTGCGACTGATTTGCGGCCACAATTACATTTATCGAAACTGTAAATGTGGTCGCAAATCAGTCGCAAATTAGCGACTGATATGCGACTACATCAGCATTTGTGACTGATTTGCGACTGCACATAAATTTTTAGAATATAGTCGCAAATCAGTCGCTACATGAAATTTTTTGTGACTGAAATGCGACCACATTGCCAAAGCAGTTGCAAAGTGGTGGCAAATCAGTCACAAATAATACCCTAAACCCTAAATTTTGAGATTTTGAGGAATGCATATAATTATATAAGATTGATTAATTGATTATAAGTTATAAAAATTTCAATTACTATGAAAACAATAACATTTCCCAAATTTTCAAATAACTTACCTAAAATCCTTAACAAATTTACTTAACCTTATACTTCTTATATACATTCCAAATGTTATCTAAATATGAAATCATTACAAATATGGTTTTCAATATATGTTATCACTTCTAATGGTTAGTAGTCTTATATTATAGAAATACAAGTTTTAAATGTGGAAAATACTTAGGGGAAATGTGAATTTACCATATGTGGTCGCAAATCAGTCACAAAATTGCGACTGATTTGCGACTGGACATCAAAGTTTTAGAATGTGGTCGCAAATCTGTCACGAATATGCGACTGATTTGTGACCACATCAAATTTTTGTGACTGAAATGCGACCACATTGCCAATGCAGTTGCAAAGTGGTGGCAAATCAAATACAAATAATACCCTAAACCCTAAATTTTGAGATTTAGAGGAATGCATATAATTATATAAGATTGATTAATTGATTATAAGTTATAAAAATTTCAATTACTATGAAAACAATAACATTTCCCAAATTTTCAAATAACTTACCTAAAATCCTTAACAAATTTACTTAACCTTATACTTCTTATATACATTCCAAATGTTATCTAAATATGAAATCATTACAAATATGGTTTTCAATATATGTTATCATTTCTAATGGTTAGTAGTTTTATAAAATAGAAGTACAAGTTTTAAATATGGAAAATACTTAGGGGAAATGTGAATATACCATATGTGGTCGCAAATCAGTCGCAAATAAGCGACTGATTTACGACTGCACATAAATTTTTTAGAATGTAGTCGCAAATCAGTCGCAAATTAGCGACTGATATGCGACTATATCAAATTTTTGTGACTGAAATGCAACCACATTGCCAAAGCAGTTGCAAAGTGGTGGCAAATCAGTCACAAATAATATCGTAAACCCTAAATTTTGAGATTTTGAGGAATGCATATAATTATATAAAATTGAATAATTAATTATAAGTTATAAAAATTTCAATTGCTATGAAAACAATAACATTTCCCAAATTTTCAAATAACTTACCTAAAATCCTTAACAAATTTACTTAACCTTATACTTCTTATATACATTCCAAATGTTATCTAAATATGAAATCATTACAAATATGGTTTTCAATATATGTTATCACTTCTAATGGTTAGTAGTCTTATAGAATAGAAATACAAGTTTTAAATGTGGAAAATACTTAGGGGAAATGTGAATTTACCATATGTGGTCGCAAATCAGTCGCAAAATTGCGACTGATTGCAACTGCACATCAAATTTTTAGAATGTGCTCGCAAATCAGTCGCTAATTTGCGACTGATATAGGACTACATCAAATTTTTGTGACTGAAATGCGACCACATTGCCAATGCAGTTGCAAAGTGGTGGCAAATCAGTCTCAATTACTTAAAAAATCTATATTTATATGGATATTGGTAATACATTAAATTATATGAAAATCATATGTACAAAATACATAGCATAACTATATTTATTACATTTCTTCGTTCTCGTCATCATCTGAAGATGAAATATTACATTGAAATTCATCTTCTAGTTCCGCATCTCCGACATCGAAATCAATTTCTTCAGTATGGTTAACTGTATCGACCAACCGATCTACCTCTATCTATTGAACATGCATTACGTCTTCATCATTTTCTTGTTGCAAAAGGCCAATCTCGTCTTTGTTTTTGTATTTCCCCAAAATGTTAGATCTTGGATTAACTTGTAAAACATTGAGCCATGTTTGTTTTGATGATGATTTTGTGTGTGGATAGGAAATATAACAAACTTGATCTGCTTGAGATGCTGATACATCGTATGTATTGAAATACAAATTAGTTATAAATTTGTAAGAAAAAATATATAGTAAATTATTACCAAATACGTACGTACCGAGAATAAATGGTTCGTATTTGTAGTATTTCCCCGATGATAAGACATCAACGACACCATTTTCCGACTTCCGAGTACCTCTCGAGGGTGTAGGATCGTACCATTCACATTTAAAAAGCGTGATCTTCAAATTTAGGAGTCCGACATACTCAAGTTGAATGATATCTGTTAAAATACCATAGAAATCAGCTTCATCAGATGCATCTGAGTAATTGTCCCCCTTCACACAAATACCGTAGTTACATGTCTTTCTTCTATGTCCATGTTTCTTCGTGTTGAACATATAACCTCTTGTAAAATACATCGGCCAAGTGGATGCTTTATTCATCGGACCTTGAACTAATTCTTGAGCCCATATAGGAAAGACACGTGAATCTGTGAAACTACATGAATTGACCTTAATTTGATCATATATCAAAAATTAAACTTAATTAGTATTTCCAAAGTAATAAATAAAATATAATATATATGTCAAATAATTAATTAAACATACATAATCCCTAACCCATATGTGGAACTCTTCCTCTCTTTTAGATGAAATGTCATCTTCCGAAAGATATGGATATGTACATCGAATATGATCTTCAAACATGCTACAACAGTAAATATTGCAAATTATTATATATTTCTTAATACAATGAAATGAAATGTAATCAATGTAATTAATTGTTTTCATATACCTCTCTAGTGGCCGAAAATATTCACAATTCCGTAATACATATGCATGTGCATATTTATATTCTTTTTTGGAGAGCCATATTTCTTTACATTTACCACTTGGACGACCCATGTGCGTAAATATATCCGGTACTCTGGGATCTGGATATACAGGCACGTCACCTTCATCGAATCTTGCAGACCTGTACATATATGGTTTATATATATTACTTACATTCATATATTATATAATAAAATAATTAATACATAAACGTCATAACATGGTTACCTGTTTTTCGTGCGTATGTGTTCAGCAAAGTAATGTTTTGAGAAGTAAGATATATCATCATTCACATATGATTCAACAATCGACCCTGCAGCATATCGTTTGTTCTTCGTCTTGCTTTTAAGTTTTTTAAAAAACCTTTCAAATGGATACATCCACCTATATTGCACAGGTCCACCAAGTTCAGCTTCGTATGGTAGATGTACAGGAAGATGCTCCATGATGTCGAAAAATGAAGGCGGAAAGATCTTTTCCAAATTGCACAAAATTATGACTATATTTTCCTTCAGAATTTGGACACGGTTTTGTTGTAATGATATGGAGCATAAATCATGGAAAAATCCTCCAATCTCTCTCTCTCTCTCTCTCTCTCTCTATATATATATATATTAATTAGTTCAGGCAATTATTATTAATTTATGTATTTCCAATTAAAAATATAGTTATTACTATATTTACCTGATAATGCTAGATGAACGTTCCGTGGTAAAAGTTCTGCAAATATGAAAGGGAGAAGTCTTTCCATAAAAACATGGCAGTCATGGCTTTTCATGCCCGAAAACTTTAGTCCATCCATATCCACACAATTTGCTAAATCTGCCGCATAGCCATCCGGAAATTTGACATCATTTTTTATACATTCCAATAACCGTTCTTTTGCTTTTTGGGTCAATCGAAATATTGGGAATGGAGCATTACCCCGACCATCCACGTGCAACTCTTTTCGAGAGCAAAACTTCGCAATATCCAACCTTGACTTCACTGTATCTTTTGATTTCTCTTTCACATTCATAATAGTATTAATGATGTTATCGAAGAAATTCTTCTCTATATGCATCACATCAAGATTATGTCGAAGGTTAAGATCTGTCCAGTAGGGAACTCCCAAAATATACTTTCTTTGTGCCAATTATGCCAGCTGCCATAACCTTCTTCTTTACTTTCATGACCGTTTCCGCCGCACTCAGATGTTCTTAAAGGATTGACAGTTTTTATTCGCTCGTACAAAACTTGTTCACCTGTCAATGATTGTGGAGGACAGTCATTCAAAGTGTGCTTCCCTTTTAAAAAATTTGTTTTATTTTTTCGTAACGGGTGACCATTAGGAAGAAACCTTCGATGACAATCAAACCAACACGTCTTTCTCCCATTTGGTAATTGAAATGCCTTCGTATCATCCATACAAATTGGACAGGCCAGCCTTCCATGCGTTGTCCATCCTGATAACATTCCATAAGCGGGAAAGTCGCTTATCGTCCAAAGTAACACAACTTTTAGATTGAAATTTTGGTTCAGCGATACATCGTATGCATCAACTCCGATAGACCATAATTCTTTCAACTCATCAATCAAAGGTCGTAGGAATATGTCCAGTCTAGCACGCGGATGATTTGGCCCCAAATTCAAAATAGTTAGAAACAAATACTCTTTCTTCATACACATCTCCGGTGGCAAATTATATGGAGTGATAATCACCGGCCATAATGAATGATTACGAGACATCCCAAATGGGTTGAACCCATCAGTACATAAGCCAAGATAAACATTTTGAGATTCAGCAGCAAATCTAGGATGTAAATATTGAAAAATTTTCCACTCTGTAGCATCAGATGGATGACTCATTTCTCCGTCTTCTGCTTCATGCTCTGCGTGCCACCTCATTGCCTCTGCGGTTTTCTCGCTTTGATACATTCTTTTAAGTCTATCACCTATAGGTAAATACCACATACGACTGAAAGGTATTCTCGTCCTGCCCTCGCTTGGCTTATACCGGGGGAATCGCAAAATTTGCATTTTTCCCATTTCTCATCTTCTTTCCAAAATATCATACAATTTTTAACACACACGTCAATTGTATAAAACGGGAGGCCTAAATTTCGCATCAATTTTTCGGTTTCATAATATGAACCCGTCGCCTGATTCTCGTCGTGTAAATATTCTGTAAATAGCTCAGCCCAAGAATCCATACATTTTTCTGGTAAATTAAAATCAAATTTGATGTTCATAAACCGAGCAGCTAAAGATAATTGTGAGTGCCCTTCATGACAACCATCATACAATGGATTTTTTGCAGCTTCTAACATGTTGTAAAACTTTTCTGCTTCTTCATTAGGCCATTCTTCTTCACAAGGTATCTTTGTGTCACAAAGCACATATGCCCAAAATATTGTGATGCGGTTTGAAATGCAGACAAGTAAGGAGGCCAATACTTCCATGAGCACCACAGTCAAGTTGTCTAAGGATATGGAAGGGACTAAGGTTGACGAGAAGCTATACCGAGCAATGATAGAGAGTTTATTGTACTTGACATCGCGTCGACCAGACCTGTGCTATAGTGTTGGAGTATGTATAAGATACCAAGCGAGCCCACGCACCTCGTATTTGGTTGCCGTCAAATGCATCATCAAATATGTGAAATAGACTCTGAATTTAGGCCTATTTTATACCAAGGATACTAATGCTAATTTGGCTTGTTTTTGTGATGCAGATTGGGCCAAAAATCTTACTGATAGAAAGAGCACTATGAGTGGATGTTTGTTTCTCGGCAACAACATGATATAATGACACAACAAGAAACAGATTTATCGCACTTTCCACAGCTGAAGCAAAGTATATGGCATTGGGCAGCTGTTGCACACAACTCGTCTGGACGCAACACATGCTTATTGACTATGGTATGAAATCTGAAACACTTTTGGTGCATTGTGATAACATTAGTGCTATGAAGATATCTAAGAACTCTGTCCAGCATTTCCAGACTAAGCACATTGACATTAGATATCACTTTGGTAAGGAATTAATGGAGGATAAAGTTGTTGAAATTATTCATGTTGCATTTGAGAAACAACTTGCTGATATTTTTAGAAGTGTTTGGATTTCAACACATTTATCTCTCTACGAAAATCTCTTGATATGTGTGATATCTAACCAAGTGTGCATTAGTGAGGATGTCATGAGGGTTGTCATTCAATGCGTTTTACTCCCATTGTACAGATCACCTCTTCAAAACCTCATGTCAACCACTGTTAGTGAAATAGAAATTGTGTGCAATGAACTTGTGCAGTAAAGGCGAGGGTTGTAGATATTAAAACAAAGGGGGGGGGGAGAAAAGAAAAATATGTAGAAAAGATAAGGCCTAACATGCATGATGGATACTCAGTTTGGCATAGGATGATACAACATTTTGTTCTAAGCATGATCACTGTCCAGATTGGACAGAGGAAATTCATTGGGAATGAAAAATGTGTTCTCGGCTCAGGTTGCTACCACAATCTCAGTTGAGATAGATCATGATGCAGACCTTTAAAACTTCTGATGATGAATTATGTGTTTGATAGGTTGCATTGCATAATGTCTATGGCATTAGTGGTGTTTGGCATGTTGATTTGAAGTTTTCTTTAATGAACCACATTGTGATGAGAGGAGTGATAATCGCATGTTGTTCCATTGTATTAAATTTTTGTTAGGCTTCCGTATAGATACTTGTTCGATAGAGTATATTCTTTTTAATAGACTATGCTTTAATAAATTAAAAGAAAAAGATTTCGATTTGTTTAGAGTTTCTCGGTGTAACAGGATCATGAATGCACTTAAACTCTATTGATAGACCTATTCAAACTACCTGTGATGTGTTCATGCATATGACTAAGAGTGAAAAATACACGGGAATTGGACAAGTGTTGCATAATTTTGCAATGGTTCGTGTTTTACTGATAGTTTTATTTTAGTAGTTTTTTTGGAACAATTTTGTCTTTTAAGGCTTTTTATCTTCCCGCGCATATAAGAAGGGATAACCCTCTCTCTTCAAGAAGCACAAAAGACGGTTGCTCAAAAAACACAAATTTGAAACCCTAAATAGCTTAATCCAACTTTATCCATGGCGACATCAAGGAGACCCTATACTTGAAGTGCCACCTCAAGAGCTCGCGCCGATGCTTACGACGAGCCCATACCATTATCAGAAGTTCCGCCTCCCTTCCTCCTCGAATCACCGCCTCCGATGCATGTGCAATCACTATTGGCATCAAGATCGCATCCATCTCGTCGACATCACCGTGGAAAGGCTCCTGTGAGAAGTTCCCCACCGATTTTTGCACCAAGTGCCGAAGTCGATTTGAAAGACGATGAAGGCACTGAGCCTCCTCCACCCTCTCGGCCTCGTCGTCAATGCCGTCGCAGAAAATCACCGGTGATGTCTTTGCTCTCAGTCTCATCAACAAAATCAACCTCCGACGAGGAGATGTTGGACTATGAAGACTCGCGGGAAGGGGGACATTACCCATACACGTTGGTTGAAGATAGGTACCAATCAAATCGTGAGAAGTTTGCTATGAAACTTTGCCAATGTCCAGAGATGGTGAGACCGATGCATAGTGCGTTCAATCAACGATTCACATCTGCTAGAGCAAGTGAACAGATGAAATATTTATAATTAAAAGCTTTATGGAGATGAAGTATCTTCCACTCGATGATTCCAAACTGAACGAGGCAAATAACTTCATTGAGTAAGCTGGTTTGATTTATACTATTATGGATGTTGCCACATATGTTCCTGAAGTTGTTAGAGAATGTTATGGTAATTTGGGTTATCTTGAGTACCAATTGGCCATCAATTGATCTATGTGTGAGGAGAAATGATGAGGACATCAGGTCGTACATCCAGCCAGGAGACCAGACTGGCCGACCAGGAAGCTTGCCCGAGATAGCCGGACCATCTGGCACGTCTGCCGGACCAAGGAGTACCGCCGGACCCTCAACCAATAGGACCAGACCGGTCAGCATTGCCGGCGGAGATGCCCAAGCTTCCGGCCCACTTGGTGGTGACGTGGATGACACCGCCGGTCCCCTTGGTGATGCCACCAACTCCGGGATAACCTTGGCCGGTCCTAAAGGCATCCCGGTCAGTACCTCGCACATTCCAGCTGGTACAGCCGATCCAGCCGAGTGCACGAGCAATTCAACTTCCACACAAGGAAACTCGAACCAGATAAGCTATCAGCTTCAGGACATGCATCTAGAGGAAGTATCCACACCAGTAGTGCCACCAGGAGCAATGACAAGAAGCAGATCAAGGGCACTATTCCACAAATTCAGCTTATGGGTCGACAAGCTCCTAGAGGAAGATCAACTAAGGACAATGGGCCAGAAGTACAAGTTAGAGTCCAAAGACTTCTCAACAACACAAGGGACATCAGAGACTTGGGCTTTAGTGGCAAGAGAGGTCAGGGCCCAAAGATTCTTAACCCTACTCCAAGTCGAAGACTCGGAGCAAGGCGCGTGCATGCCACAAGGACAGCCACCTTCCATTTCTTGGCCGTGAGGTAAGTTAAGGTAAGTTTCAATTCGAATATATGCCTCATTCTGTTTTGCAGGGTAGGATCTAGATTCTTTACATTTTTGAGTCAAGAACATTTTAGGAATAGGTCCTTTTTCGGTTATACACTTTTGTATCTTTTCCATTTGTTCACTTTTGTAAACTTTCCTTTTCTTTATTTGAGTCGACCCTAGAAGGTCAAGCTGTCGAGCATATTAATAAGGCTCCTTCCAGCATTGTAGTTCGACAACCTTTTTGATATTAATAAAAATAGAACTTTTTCCCCAACAAGTTTTCTCTCAAGAATCTTGTGCGCTTAGAATCTAGTTGAGACCAGCCCTCCTAGCTCTAAGTTTGTGATTTATCACGAGGTTCATCACCCCTCGTGTGGTTCACTTCACCTTTCCATCGAATACCAACCCAAAAACCCCTATCCAAGAAGTCTAAGGTCGAGTTTCTCACTTAAACTTCTCCAAACAGCCCACGCGCGCATACATCCTTGAATCAAGGCTTGTATCAAGAAATGTACTTACTCACTCCTGATATCATCAAGCGGTTGTTTTTCCTAGCTATTCGAAGTGATAAGACAGTCTCGCACCCATGGCTGTCCGAGGATGTTGATCAAGTAGTTAGTAATCTTACAGGCGGTAGGTGATCTCAGTGGTAAGGGTTTTGTTCTAAACATCTAACCCCCACTATGCAGATTCTTTACAATTTGTGTTCTCGGCTTAAGTTGCTATCAAAATCTCAGTTGAGATAGATCATGATTCAGACCTTTAGAACCTCTAATGATGAATTATGTATTTGATAGGTTGCATTGCATAATGTCTATTACATTAGTGGTGTTTGGCATGTTGATCCTAATTTTTCTTTAAATACACCACATCATGATGAGAGAAGTGATAATCACATGTTATTCCATTAT
>CM032157.1:16647095-16663328 GCA_018901935.1 Pugionium cornutum
AAATGAAGCATAATGCATGGCATCACGTAGTTTTGGTTAGATTGGATTACTTGAACGCTTATTCGTATCTATTTTTGTGTCAAATTTTGTCACAATACCAAAAATTGAGCAATCTTAACGTGGGCATCGGATTCATGTTATTATGAGCTCTAAATTAAAGTTACAGACGATTTAGTGCGGACATGTCAAGTTGATCGGGTAGTTAAAGTTATCATTATAAACTGATCATTTTTGGTCATTGAGTAAAGGCTTACAAATGAAGCATAATGCATGGCATCACGCAGTTCAAGATAGATTGGAATATATGGACGCATAATGCATCCCTACTTCTATCTCACATTTTGTCCAAAAATAGAGCATTGACTTAGCTTAACGTGGGCATTGGATTTGGGTCATTCTGAGCTCTCAATCAAAATTTAGGGACGATTTAGTGCGGACATATTAAGTTGAACGGCCAGTTAAAGTGATCATTCTAAATTGATCATTAGTTCTCACTGCCTAAAAGCTTATAAATGAAGAATAATGCATGAAATCATCCAGTTTTGGATAGATTGGATTACTTGAATGCTTTTTTGAATGTATTTTTGTCTGAAATTTTGTCACATCATTTAGAATTGAGCAGGCTTAACGTGGGCATTGGATTCGTCTCATTCTGAGCTCTAAATCAAAAGCAAGGGACAATTTAGTGCGGACATATAAAGTTTATCGGCCAGTTAAAGTGATCATTTGTAACTGATCATTGGTACTCATTGAGTAAAGGATTATAAATGATGCATAATGCATGACATCACACATTTTGGGATTGATTAGATTACTTGATCTCTTTTTGTATCTGTTTCTATCTCAAATTTTGTTACAACATAAAAAATTGAGCTAACTTAACGTGGGCATTGGATTCTTATCATTTTGAGCTCTAAATCAAAAGCTAGGGATGATTTAGTCCGGACATGTCAAGTTGATCGACCAGTTAAAGTGATCATTCTAAACTGATCATTGGTGCACATTGAGTAAAGGCTTATAAATGAAGCATAATGCACGATGTCATGTAGATCAGAATAGATTGGATTATTTTTACAATTTATCGTATCTATTTCTCGCTCAAATTTTGTCACAATATAGAAAATTGAGTTAGGTTAACGTGGGCATTGGATTCTTGTCATTCTGAGCTCTAAATCAAAAGTTACAGATGATTTAGTGCAGACATTTCAAGTTGATGGGCCAGTAAAAGTGATCATTCTTACATGATCATTGGTGCTCATTGAGTAAAGGCTTATTAATGATTCATAATGCATGGCATCATGCAGTTCGGAATTGATTGGATTACTTGAACGATTTTTTTGTATCTATTTCTATCTCAAATTTTGTCACAACATAGAGAATTGAGCAAGCTTAACGTGCGCATTGGTTCGTGTCATTCTGATGTCTAAATCAAAAGTTAGGGACGATTTGTGAGGACATGTAAAGTTGATCGGCCAGTTAAAGTGATCATTCTAAACTGATCATTTGTGCTCATTGAGTAAAGGCTTACAAATAAAGAATAATGCATAGCATCATGCAGCGTTGGCTAGATTGGATTACTTGAACGCTTTTTTGTATCTATTTCTGTCTCAAATTTTGTTACAACATAGAGAATTGAGCTAGTTTAACGTGTGCATTGAGCAAGCTTAACGTGCGCATTGGATTCGTGTCATTCTGAGCTCAAAATAAAAAGTTATGGACAATTTAGTGTGGAA
Source organism: Pugionium cornutum (assembly GCA_018901935.1). NCBI lineage: Eukaryota > Viridiplantae > Streptophyta > Magnoliopsida > Brassicales > Brassicaceae > Pugionium > Pugionium cornutum. Next base: position 16,648,829 of record CM032157.1, read on the forward strand.
ATGTCAAGTTGATCGGCCAGTTAAGGTTATCATTCTAAACTGATCATTGGTGCTCATTGAGTAAAGGCTTATAAATGAAGCATAATGCATGGCATCACACAGTTTTGCATAGATTGGATTACTTGAACGCTTATTCGTATCTATTTTTGTGTCAAATTTTGCCACAATACCAAAAATTGAGCTATCTTAACGTGGACATCGGATTCATGTTATTCTGTGCTCTAAATAAAAGTTAGGGACGATTTAGTGCGGACATGTCAAGTTGATCGCGTAGTTAAAGTTATCATTATAAACTGATCATTTGTGCTCATTGAGTAAAGGCTTACAAATGAAGCATAATGCATGGCATCATGCACTTCGGGATAGATTGGAATACTTGGACGCTTTTTCGTCCCTATTTCTATCTCACATTTTGCCCAAAAATAGAAAATTGAGTTAGCTTAACGTGGGTATTGGATTCGTGTAATTCTGTTCTCTCAATACAAAATTTAGGGATGATTTAGTGAGGACATGTTAAGGTAACCAGCCAGTTAAAGTGATCATTCTAAATTGATCATTTGTTCTCATTGAGTAACAGCTTATAAATGAAGAATAATGCATGGCATCATCCAGTTTTGGCTAGATTGGATTACTTGAACGCTTTTTGAATGTATTTTTGTCTTAAATTTTGTCACATCATAGAGAATTGAGCAGGCTTAACGTGGGCATTTAATTCGTTTCATTTTGAGCTCTAAATCAAAAGTTATGGACAATTTAGTGTGGACATGTCAAGTTGATCGGCCAGTTAAAGTGATCATCCTAAACTGATCATTGTTTCTCATTGAGTAAAGGCTTATAAATGAAGCATAATGCATGGCATCACGCAGTTTTTTCTAGATTGGATTACTTGATCGCTATTTCGTCTCTATTTTTGTGTTAAATTTTGTAAAAATATAGAAACTTAAGCTAGCTTAACGTGGACATTGGATTCGTATTATTCTGAGCTATAGATCAAAAGTTGCTGATTATTTAGTGCGGAAATGTTAAGTTGACCGGCCAGATAAAGTGATTATTCTTAACTGATCATTGGTGCTCATTGAGTAAATGCTTATAAATGAAGCATAATGCATGACATCACAAAGTTTGGGATAGATTGGATTACATAAACACTTTATCTTATCAATTTTCGTCTCAAATTTTGTCACGACATAGAGAACTGAGCTATTTGAACATGGGAATTGAATTCGTGTCATTATGAGCTCTAAATCAAGAGTTAGTGATGATTTAGTGCGGATATAACAAGTTGATCTACAATTAAAGTGATCATTCTAAACTAATCATTGGTGCTCATTGAGTGAAGGCTTATATATGAAGTTTAATGCACGACATCACGTAGTTCAGAATAGATTGGATTATTTTGAACAATTTAACGTATCTATCTTTGTCTCAAATTTTGTCACAATATTGAAAAATTGAGCTAGCTTAATGTGGCCATTGGATTCGTGTCATTCTGAGCTCTATGTGAAAAGTTACGGACGATTTAGTACAGTCATGTTAAATTGATCGGCCAGTTAAAGTGATCATTCTTAGCTGATTATTGGTGCTCACTGAGTAAAGGCTTATAAGTGATGCATAATGGATGACCTCACGCAGTTTGGGATAAATTGGATTACTTGAATGCTTTGTCGTATCTATTTATGCCTTAAATTTTTCCCAAAATATAGAAAATTGAACTAGCTTAACGTGGGCATTGGATTCGCGTCATTTGGAGCTCTAAATCAAAAGTTACTGATGATTTAGTGCGGACATGTCAAGTTGATCTGTCAGTTAAAGTGATCATTCTAAACTGATCATTTGTGTTTATTGAGTAAAAGCTTATAAATGAAGCATAATGCATGGGATCATGCAGTTTTGGCTAGATTAGATTACTTGAATGCTTTTTGTATCTATTTCTGTCTCAAATTTCATTACAGCATAGAGAATTGAGCTAGCTTAACGTACGCATTGGATTTGTGTAATTCTAAGCTCTAAATCAAAAGATAGGGACGATTTAGTGCATACATAACAAGCTGATCGGCCAGTTAAAGTGATCATTTTAAACTGATCACAAGTGCTCATTGAGTGAAGGCTAATAAATGAAGCATAATGCATGGCATCATGAAGTTTTTGGCTAGATTGGCTTACTTTAACGCTTTTTGAATCTATTTATGTCTGAAATTTTGTCAAAATATTGGAAATTTAGCTAGCTTAACGTGGGCATTGGATTCGTGTCATTCCGAGCTATCAATCATATGTTACGGACGATTTAGTGCGGACATGTCTAGTTGATCAGCCGGTTAAAGTGATCATTGGTGCTCATTGAGTAAAGGCTTATAAATGAAGCATAATGCATGGCATCACGCAGTTTTGGCTACCTTGGATTAATTGAACACTTTTTCGTATATATTTTGTGTCAAATTTGGTCACAACATAGAAAATTGAGCTAGCCTAACGTGGGCATTGGTTTTACGTTATTCTAAGCACTAAATACGGACGATTAAATGCAGAAATGTCAAACTGGTCGCCTAGTTAAAGTTATCTTTCTAAGCTGATCATTTGTGCTCATTAAGTAAAGGCTTATAAATGAAGCATAGTGCACGGCATCACTCAGTTTGGGATAGATTGGAATATATGGACACTTTGTTGTATCTTTTTCTGTCTCAAATTTTGTCACAGTATAAAAAATTGAGCTAGCTTAACGTGGGCATTGGATTCGTGTCATTCTGAGCTCTAAATCAAAAGTTACGAACGATTTAGTTCACACATGTAGAGTTGATCAGCAAGTTAAAATGATCATTCTAAACTGATCATTGGTGCTCGTTAAATAAAGACATCATGCAGTTCAGGATATATTGGATTACATGGGCTCTTTGTCGTATCTATTTTAGTCTCAAATTTTTATCACAATATAGAAAATTAATCTAGTTTAACGTGAGCACTGGAATCGTGTTATTTTGAGTTCTAAATCAAAAGTTACGGACAATTTAGAGCGTACATGTCAAGTTGATCGGCCAGTTAAAGTGATCATTCTAAACTGATCATTGGTGCTCATTGAGTAAAGGCTTATAAATGATGCATAATGCATGACATCACGCAGTTCGGGGTAGACTCGATTACTTGGACGCTTTGTCGTATATATTTCAGTCATACATTTCGTCAAAATATAGAAAACTAAGCTAGCTTAACTTTGGTATTGGATTCATGTCATTCTGAGCTATAAATCAAAAGTTACAAACGATTTAGTGCAAACATGTCAAGTTGATCGGCCAGTTAAAGTAATCATTCTTAGCTGATCATTGGTGCTCATTAAATAAAGGCTTATAAATGTGCATAATGCATGACATCACGTAGTTCAATATTGATTGGATTACTTGAACGCGTTTTTATGTCTATTTCGATCTCAAATTTTGTCACAACATACATAATTGAGCTAGCTTAACATGAGCATTGGATACGTGTCATTGAGAGCTCTAAATCAAAAGTTAGGGACTATTTAGTGTGGACATGTCAAGTCGATCGGCCAGTTAAATTGATCATTCTAAACTGATCATTTGTGCTCATTGAGTAAAGGCTTATAAATGAAGAATAATGCATGGCATCATGCTGTTTTGGCTAGACTAGATTACTTGAACGCTTTTTGTATCTATTTCTGTCTCAACTTTTGTTACAACATGAGAATTAAGCTAGATTAATGTGGGCATTAGATTCGTATCATTATGAGCTCAAAATCAAAAGTTAGGGACGATTTAGTGCGGAAATGTCAAGTTGATCGGCTAGTTAAAGTGATCATTCTAAACTGATTATTGGTGCTCATTGAGTAAAGTCTTATAAATGAAGCATAATGCATGACATCACGCAATTTTGGCTAGATTGGATTACTTGAACACTTATCCGTATCTATTTTTGTGTCAAATTTTGTCACAATACCAAAAATTGAGCTATCTTAACGTGGGCATCAGATTCATGTTATTCTGAGCTCTAAATCAAAGTTATGGACGATTTACTGCCGACATGTCAAGTTGATCGCGTAGTTAAAGTTATCTTTATACACTCATCATTTGTGCTCATTGAGTAAAGGCTTACAAATGAAGCATAATGCATCGTATCACACAGTCCGGAATAGATTGGATTACTTGGATGCTTTTTCGTCCCTATTTCGGTATCACATTGTGTCTAAAAATAGAGAATTGAGTTAGCTTAACGTGGGCATTGGATTCGTGTCATTCGGAGCTCTCAATCAAAAGTTACGGACGATTTAGTGCGGACATGTTAAGTTGATCGGACAGTTAAAGCGGTCATTCTTAACTGATCATTGGTGCTCATTGAATTAAGGCTTCTAAATGAAGCATAATGCATGGAATCATAACGATTGGATTACTTGAACGGTTTCTCATATCTATTTTTGTGTCAAATTTGGTCACAATATAGAAAATTGAGCTAGCTTAACGTGGGCATTGGATCCGTGCTATTATGAGCTCTAAATCAAAAGTTACGGGCCATTTAATGCGGACATGTCAAGTTGATCACCTAGTTAAAGTTATCATTCTAAACCAATCAGTTGTGCCCATTGAGTAAAGGCTTGTAAATGAAGTATAATGCATCGCATCACTCAGTTCGGGATAGATTTGATTACATGGACACTTTGTCGTATCTATTTCTGTGTCAAATTTTGTCATAATATGAAAAATTGGTCTAGCTTAACGTGGGCATTGTATTCGTGTCATTCTGAGCTCTAAATCAAAAGTTACGGACGATTTAGTGCAGACATGTCAAGTTGATCGGCAAGTTAAAGTGATTATTCTAAATTGAACATTGGTGCTCATTGAGTAAAAGCTTATAAATGAAGTTTAATGCACGACATCACGTAGTTCAGAATAGATTGGATTATTTTGAACAATTTAACGTATCTATCTTTGTCTCAAATTTTGTCACAATATTGAAAAATTGAGCTAGCTTAACGTGGCCATTGGATTCGTGTCATTCTGAGCTCTAAGTGAAAAGTTACGGACAATTTAGTACAGTCATGTCAAATTGATCGGCCAGTTAAAGTGATCATTCTTAGCTGATTATTGGTGCTCACTGAGTAAAGGCTTATAAATGATGCATAATGGATGACATCACGCAGTTTGGGATAAATTGGATTACTTGAATGCTTTGTCGTATCTATTTATGCCTTAAATTTTGCCAAAATATAGAAAATTGAACTAGCTTAACGTGGGCATTGGATTCGCGTCATTTGGAGCTCTAAATCAAAAGTTACTGATGATTTAGTGCGGACATGTCAAATTGATCTGTCAGTTAAAGTGATCATTCTAAACTGATCATTTGTGTTTATTGAGTAAAAGCTTATAAATGAAGCATAATGCATGGGATCATGCAGTTTTGGCTAGATTGGATTACTTGAATGCTTTTTTGTATCTATTTCTGTCTCAAATTTCATTACAGCATAGAGAATTGAGCTAGCTTAACGTAGGCATTGCATTTGTGTAATTCTAAGCTCTAAATCAAAAGTTAGGGACGATTTAGTGCATACATATCAAGCTGATCGGCCAGTTAAAGTGATCATTTTAAACTGATCACAAGTGCTCATTGAGTGAAGGCTAATAAATGAAGCATAATGCATGGCATCATGAAGTTTTTGGCTAGATTGGCTTACTTTAACGCTTTTTGAATCTATTTATGTCTGAAATTTTGTCAAAATATTGGAAATTTAGCTAGCTTAACGTGGGCATTGGATTCGTGTCATTCCGAGCTATCAATCATATGTTACGGACGATTTAGTGCGGACATGTCTAGTTGATCAGCCGGTTAAAGTGATCATTGGTGCTCATTGAGTAAAGGCTTATAAATGAAGCATAATGCATGGCATCACGCAGTTTTGGCTACCTTGGATTAATTGAACACTTTTTCGTATATATTTTGTGTCAAATTTGGTCACAACATAGAAAATTGAGGTAGCCTAACGTGGGCATTGGTTTCACGTTATTCTAAGCTCTAAATACGGACGATTAAATGCAGAAATGTCAAACTGATCGCCTAGTTAAAGTTATCTTTCTAAGCTGATCATTTGTGCTCATTAAGTAAAGGCTTATAAATGAAGCATAGTTTCTAAGCTGATCATTTGTGCTCATTAAGTAAAGGCTTATAAATGAAGCATAGTGCACGGCATCACTCAGTCGGGATAGATTGGAATATATAGACACTTTGTGGTATCTATTTCTGTCTCAAATTTTGTCACAATATAAAAAATTGAGCTAGCTTAACGTGGGCATTGGATTCGTGTCATTCTGAGCTCTAAATCAAAAGGTACGAACGATTTAGTTCACATATGTAGAGTTGATCAGCAAGTTAAAATGATCATTCTAAACTGATCATTTGTGCTCATTAAGTAAAGACATCATGCAGTTCGGGATATATTGGATTACATGGGCACTTTGTCGTATCTATTTTAGTCTCAAATTTTTATCACAATATAGAAAATTAAGCTAGTTTAACATGAGCATTGGAATCGTGTTATTTTGAGTTCTAAATCAAAAGTTACGGACAATTTAGTGCGTACATGTCAAGTTGATCGGCCAGTTAAAGTGATCATTCTAAACTGATCATTGGTGCCCATTGAGTAAAGGCTTATAAATGATACATAATGCATGACATCATGCAGTTCGGGGTAGACTGGATTACTTGGATGCTTTGTTGTATCTATTTCAGTCATACATTTCGTAAAAATATAGAAAACTAAGCTAGCTTAACGTGGGTATTGGATTCATGTCATTCTGAGCTATAAATCAAAAGTTACGAACGATTTAGTGCAAACATGTCAAGTTGATCGGCCAGTTAAAGTAATCATTCTTAGCTGATCATTGGTGCTCATTAAGTAAAGGCTTATAAATGGTGCATAATGCATGAAATCACGTAGTTCAATATTGATTGGATTACTTGAACGCGTTTTTGTGTCTATTTCGATCTCAAATTTTGTCACAACATTCATAATTGAGCTAGCTTAATATGAGCATTGGATACGTGTCATTGAGAGCTCTAAATCAAAAGTTTGGGACTATTTAGTGTGGACATTTCAAGTTGATCGGCCAGTTAAATTGATCATTCTAAACTGATCATTTTTGCTCATTGAGTAAAGGCTTATAAATGAAGAATAATGCATGGCATCATGCTGTTTTGGCTAGACTAGATTACTTGAACGCTTTTTTGTATCTATTTCTGTCTCAACTTTTGTTACAACATGAGAAATGAGCTAGATTAACGTGGGCATTAGATTCGTGTCAGTCTGAGCTCAAAATCAAAAGTTAGGGACGATTTAGTGCGGAAATGTCAAGTTTATCGGCTAGTTAAAGTGATCATTCTAAACTGATTATTGGTGCTCATTGAGTAAAGTCTTATAAATGAAGCATAATGCATGACATCACGCAATTTTGGCTAGATTGGATTACTTGAACACTTATCCGTATCTATTTTTGTGTCAAATTTTGTCACAATACCAAAAATTGAGCTATCTTAACGTGGGCACCAGATTCATGGTATTCTGAGCTCTAAATCAAAGTTATGGACGATTTAGTGCGGACATGTCAAGTTGATCGCGTAGTTAAAGTTATCTTTATACACTCATCATTTGTGCTCATTGAGTAAAGGCTTACAAATGAAGCATAATGCATCGTATCACACAGTCCGGAATAGATTGGATTACTTGGATGCTTTTTCGTCCCTATTTCGGTATCACATTGTGTCCAAAAATAGAGAATTGAGTTAGCTTAACCTGGGCATTGGATTCGTGTCATTCGGAGCTCTCAATAAAAAGTTACGGATGATTTAGTGCGAACATGTCAAGTTGCTCGGACAGTTAAAGTGGTCATTCATAACTCATCATTGGTGCTCATTGAATTAAGGCTTCTAAATGAAGCATATTGCATGGAATTATAACGACTGGATTACTTGAACGGTTTCTCATATCTATTTTTGTGTCAAATTTGGTCACAATATAGAAAATTGAGCTAGCTTAACGTGGGCACTAGATCCGTGCTATTATGAGCTCTAAATCAAAATTTACGGGCCATTTAATGCGGACATATCAAGTTGATCACCTAGTTAAGGTCATCATTCTAAACCAATCAGTTGTGCCCATTGAGTAAAGGCTTGTAAATGAAGAATAATGCATCGCATCACTCAGTTCGGGATAGATTTGATTACATGGACACTTTGTCGTATCTATTTCTATGTCAAATTTTGTCATAATATGAAAAATTGGTCTAGCTTAACGTGGGCATTGTATTCGTGTCATTCTGAGCTCTAAATCAAAAGTTACGGACGATTTAGTGCAGACATGTCAAGTTGATCGGCAAGTTAAAGTGATTATTCTAAATTGAACATTGGTGCTCATTGAGTAAAAGCTTATAAATGAAGTTTAATGCACGACATCACGTAGTTCAGAATAGATTGGATTATTTTGAACAATTTAACGTATCTATCTTTGTCTCAAATTTTGTCACAATATTGAAAAATTGAGCTAGCTTAACGTGGCCATTGGATTCGTGTCATTCTGAGCTCTAAGTGAAAAGTTACGGACGATTTAGTACAGTCATGTCAAATTGATCGGCCAGTTAAAGTGATCATTCTTAGCTGATTATTGGTGCTCACTGAGTAAAGGCTTATAAATGATGCATAATGGATGACATCACGCAGTTTGAAATTAATTGGATTACTTGAATGCTTTGTCGTATCTATTTACGCCTTATATTTTGCCAAAATATAGAAAAAATTAACTAGCTTAATGTGGGCATTGGATTCGCGTCATTTGGAGCTCTAAATCAAAAGTTACTGATGATTTAGTGCAGACATGTCAAGTTGATCTATCAGTTAAAGTGATCATTCTAAACTGATCATTTGTGTTTATTGAGTAAAATCTTATAAATGAAGCATAATGCATGGGTTCATGCAGTTTTGCCTAGATTAGATTACTTGAATGTTCTTTTGTATCTATTTCTGTCTCAAATTTCATTACAACATAGAGAATTGAGCTAGCTTAACGTAGGCATTGGATTTGTGTAATTCTAAGCTCTAAATCAAAAGTTAGGTACGATTTAGTGCATACATATCAAGCTGATCGGCCAGTTAAAGTGATCATTTTAAACTGATCACAAGTGCTCATTGAGTGAAGGCTAATAAATGAAGCATAATGCATGGCATCATGAAGTTTTTGGCTTACTTTATCGCTTTTTTGAATCTATTTATGTCTGAAATTTTGTCAAAAGATTGGAAATTTAGCTAGCTTAACGTGGGCATTGGATTCGTGTCATTCTGAGCTATCAATCATATGTTACGGACGATTTAGTGCGGACATGTCTAGTTGATCAGCCGGTTAAAGTGATCATTGGTGCTCATTGAGTAAAGGCTTATAAATGAAGCATAATGCGTGGCATCACGCAGTTTTGGCTACCTTGGATTAATTGAACACTTTTTCGTATATATTTTGTGTCAAATTTGGTCACAACATAGAAAATTGAGCAAGCCTAACGTGGGCATTGGTTTCACGTTATTCTAAGCTCTAAATACGGACGATTAAATGCAGAAATGTCGAACTGATCGCCTAGTTAAAGTTATCTTTCTAAGCTGTTCATTTGTGCTCATTAAGTAAAGGCTTATAAATGAAGCATAGTGCATGGCATCACTCAGTTTGGGATAGATTGGAATATGTGGACACTTTGTTGTATCTATTTCTGTCTCAAATTTTGTCACAATATAAAAAATTGAGCTAGCTTAACGTGGGCATTGGATTCGTGTCATTCTGAGCTCTAAATCAAAAGTTACGAACGATTTAGTGCAAACATGTCAAGTTGATCGGCCAGTTAAAGTAATCATTCTTAGCTGATCATTGGTGCTCATTAAGTAAAGGCTTATAAATGATGCATAATGCATGAAATCACGTAGTTCAATATTGATTGGATTACTTGAATGCGTTTTTGTGTCTATTTCGATCTCAAATTTTGTCACAACATACATAATTGAGCTAGCTTAATATGAGCATTGGATACGTGTCATTGAGAGCTCTAAATCAAAAGTTCGGGACTATTTAGTGTGGACATTTCAAGTTGATCGGCCAGTTAAATTGATCATTCTAAACTGATCATTTGTGCTCATTGAGTAAAGGCTTATAAATGAAGAATAATGCATGGCATCATGCTGTTTTGGCTAGACTAGATTACTTGAACGCTTTTTTGTATCTATTTCTGTCTCAACTTTTGTTACAACATGAGAAATGAGCTAGATTAACGTGGGCATTAGATTCGTGTCAGTCTGAGCTCAAAATCAAAAGTTAGGGACGATTTAGTGCGGAAATGTCAAGTTTATCGGCTAGTTAAAGTGATCATTCTAAACTTATTATTGGTGCTCATTGAGTAAAGTCTTATAAATGAAGAATAATGCATGACATCACGCAATTTTGGCTAGATTGGATTACTTGAACACTTATCTGTATCTATTTTTGTGTCAAATTTTGTCACAATACCGAAAATTGAGCTATCTTAACGTGGGCATCAGATTCATGTTATTCTGAGCTCTAAATCAAAGTTACGGACGATTTAGTGCAGACATGTCAAGTTGATCCCGTAGTTAAAGTTATCTTTATACACTCATCATTTGTGCTCATTGAGTAAAGGCTTACAAATGAAGCATAATGCATCGTATCACACAGTCCGGAATAGATTGGATTACTTGGATGCTTTTTCGTCCCTATTTCGGTATCACATTGTTTCCAAAAATAGAGAATTGAGTTAGCTTAACCTGGGCATTGGATTCGTGTCATTCGGAGCTCTCAATGAAAAGTTACAGACGATTTAGTGCGGACATGTCAAGTTGATCGGACAGTTAAAGTGATCATTCTTAACTGATCATTGGTGCTCATTGAATTAAGGCTTCTAAATGAAGCATAATGCATGGAATCATAACGATTGGATTACTTGAACGGTTTCACATATCTATTTTTGTGTCAAATTTGGTCACAATATAGATAATTGAGCTAGCTTAACGTGGGCACTGGATCCGTGCTATTATGACCTCTAAATCAAAGTTACGGGCCATTTAATGCGGACATATCAAGTTGATCACCTAGTTAAGGTCATCATTCTAAACCAATCAGTTGTGCCCATTGAGTAAAGGCTTGTAAATGAAGAATAATGCATCGCATCACTCAGTTCGGGATAGATTTGATTACATGGACACTTTTTCGTATCTATTTCTATGTCAAATTTTGTCATAATATGAAAAATTGGTCCAGCTTAACGTGGGCATTGTATTCGTGTCATTCTGAGCTCTAAATCAAAAGTTACAGACGATTTAGTGCAGACATGTCAAGTTGATCGGCAAGTTAAAGTGATTATTCTAAATTGAACATTGGTGCTCATTGAGTAAAAGCTTATAAATGAAGTTTAATGCACGACATCACGTAGTTCAGAATAGATTGGATTATTTTGAACAATTTAACGTATCTATCTTTGTCTCAAATTTTGTCACAATATTGAAAAATTGAGCTAGCTTAACATGGCCATTGGATTCGTGTCATTCTGAGCTCTAAGTGAAAAGTTACGGATGATTTAGTACAGTCATGTCAAATTGATCGGCCAGTTAAAGTGATCATTCTTAGCTGATTATTGGTGCTCACTGAGTAAAGGCTTATAAATGATGCATAATGGATGACATCACGCAGTTTGGGATTAATTGGATTACTTGAATGCTTTGTCGTATCTATTTACGCCTTATATTTTGCCAAAATATAGAAAAAAATTAACTAGCTTAACGTGGGCATTGGATTCGCGTCATTTGGAGCTCTAAATCAAAAGTTACTGAAGATTTTGTGCAGACATGTCAAGTTGATCTATCAGTTAAAGTGATCATTCTAAACTGATCATTTGTGTTTATTGAGTAAAATCTTATAAATGAAGCATAATGCATGGGATCATGCAGTTTTGGCTAGATTAGATTACTTGAATGCTCTTTTGTATCTATTTCTGTCTCAAATTTCATTACAGCATAGAGAATTGAGCTAGCTTAACGTAGGCATTGGATTTGTGTAATTCTAAGCTCTAAATCAAAAGTTAGGGACGATTTAGTGCATACATATCAAGCTGATCGGCCAGCTAAAGTGATCATTTTAAACTGATCACAAGTGCTCATTGAGTGAAGGATAATAAATGAAGCATAATGCATGGCATCATGAAGTTTTTGGCTAGATTGGCTTACTTTATCGCTTTTTGAATCTATTTATGTCTGAAATTTTGTCAAAATATTGGAAATTTAGCTAGCTTAACGTGGGCATTGGATTCGTGTCATACCGAGCTATCAATCATATGTTACGGATGATTTAGTGCGGACATGTCTAGTTGATCAGCTGGTTAAAGTGATCATTGGTGCTCATTGAGTAAAGGCTTATAAATGAAGCATAATGCATGGCATCACGCAGTTTTGGCTACCTTGGATTAATTGAACACTTTTTCATATATATTTTGTGTCAAATTTGGTCACAACATAGAAAATTGAGGTAGCCTAACGTGGGCATTGGTTTCACGTTATTCTAAGCTCTAAATACGGACGATTAAATGCAGAAATGTCAAACTGATCGCCTAGTTAAAGTTATCTTTCTAAGCTGATCATTTGTGCTCATTAAGTAAAGGCTTATAAATGAAGCATAGTGCACGGCATCACTCAGTTTGGGATAGATTGGAATATGTGGACACTTTGTTGTATCTATTTCTGTCTCAAATTTTGTCACAATATAAAAAATTGAGCTAGCTTAACGTGGGCATTGGATTCGTGTCATTCTGAGCTCTAAATCAAAAGTTACGAACGATTTAGTTCACATATGTAGAGTTGATCAGCAAGTTAAAATGATCATTCTAAACTGATCATTTGTGCTCATTAAGTAAAGACATCATGCAGTTCGGGATATATTGGATTACATGGGCACTTTGTCGTATCTATTTTAGTCTCAAATTTTTATCACAATATAGAAAATTAAGCTAGTTTAACGTGAGCATTGGAATCGTGTTATTTTGAGTTCTAAATCAAAAGTTACGGACAATTTAGTGCGTACATGTCAAGTTAATCGGCCAGTTAAAGTGATCATTCTTAACTGATCATTGGTGCTCATTGAGTAAAGGTTTATAAATGATGCATAATGCATGACATCATGCAGTTCGGGGTAGACTGCATTACTTGGACGCTTTGTCGTATCTATTTCACTCATACATTTCGTCAAAATATAGAAAACTAAGCTAGCTTAACGTGGGTATTGGATTCATGTCATTCTGAGCTATAAATCAAAAGTTACGAACGATTTAGTGCAAACATGTCAAGTTGATCGGCCAGTTAAAGTAATCATTCTTAGCTGATCATTGGTGCTCATTAAGTAAAGGCTTATAAATGATGCATAATGCATGACATCACGTAGTTCAATATTGATTGGATTACTTGAACGCGTTTTTGTGTCTATTTCGATCTCAAATCTTGTCACAACATACATAATTGAGCTAGCTTAACATGAGCATTGGATACGTGTCATTGAGAGCTCTAAATCAAATGTTAGAGACTATTTAGTGTGGACATTTCAAGTTTATCAGCCAGTTAAATTGATCATTCTAAACAAATCATTTGTGCTCATTGAGTAAAGGCTTATAAATGAAGAATAATGCATTGCATCATGCTGTTTTGGCTAGACTAGATTACTTGAACGCTTTTTTGTATCTATTTCTGTCTCAACTTTTGTTACAACATGAGAAATGAGCTAGATTAACGTGGGCATTAGATTCGTGTCAGTCTGAGCTCAAAATCAAAAGTTAGGGACGATTTAGTGCGGAAATGTCAAGTTGATCGGCTAGTTAAAGTGATCATTCTAAACTGATTATTGGTGCTCATTGAGTAAAGTCTTATAACTGAAGCATAATGCATGACATCACGCAATTTTGGCTAGATTGGATTACTTGAACACTTATCTGTATCTATTTTTGTGTCAAATTTTGTCACAATACCGAAAATTGAGCTATCTTAACGTGGGCATCAGATTCATGTTATTCTGAGCTCTAAATCAAAGTTACGGACGATTTAGTGCGGACATGTCAAGTTGATCGCGTAGTTAAAGTTATCTTTATACACTCATCATTTGTGCTCATTGAGTAAAGGCTTACAAATGAAGCATAATGCATCGTATCACACAGTCCGGAATAGATTGGATTACTTGGATGCTTTTTCGTCCCTATTTCGGTATCACATTGTGTCCAAAAATAGAGAATTGAGTTAGCTTAACGTGGGCATTGGATTTGTGTCATTCGGAGCTCTCAATCAAAAGTTACAGACGATTTAGTGCGGACATGTCAAGTTGATCGGACGGTTAAAGTGATCATTCTTAACTGATCATTGGTGCTCATTGAATTAAGGCTTCTAAATGAAGCATAATGCATGGAATCATAACGATTGGATTACTTGA
>CM032157.1:16673593-16856795 GCA_018901935.1 Pugionium cornutum
CAAGGATGTATGCGCGTGGGCTGTTTGTAGAAGATTATGTGAGAAACTCAACCTTAGGCTTCTGGATGGGGGTTCTCTGGTTGGTAAAAGATGGAAGGGTGAAGTGAACCACACGAGGGGTGATGAACCTCGTGATAAATCACAAACTTAGAGCTAGGAGTGCTGGTCTCAACTAGGTTCTAAACGCACAAGCTTCTTGAGAGAATAACTTGTAAAGAAAATTCAATCTTTATTAATTAGCAAAAAGGTTGTCGAACTACAATGCTGGAAGGAGCCTTATTAATATGCTCGACAGCTTGACCTACTAGGGTCGACTCAAATAAGAAAAAGGAAAGTTTACAAAAGTGCACAAAGGAAAAAAATACAAAAGTGTATAACCGAAAAAGGACCTATTCCTAAAATGTTCTTGACTCAAAAATGTAAAGCAACTAGATCCTAACCTGCAAAACAGAAAGAGGCATATATTCGAATGTAAACTTACCTTAACTCACCTCACGGCCAAGAAATGGAAGGTGGCCGTCCTTGTGGCATGCACGCGCCTTGCTCCTAGTCTTCGACTTGGAGTAGGGTTAAGAATCTTTGGGCCTGACCTCTCTTGACACTAAAGCCCAAGTCTCTGATGTCCCTTGTGTTGTTGAGAAGCTATTGGACTCTTCCTTGTACTTTTGGCCCATTGTCCTTAGTCGATCTTCCTCTAGGAGCTTGTCGACCCATAAGCTGAATTTGTGGAAGAGTGCTCTTGATCTGCTTCTTGTCATTGCTCCTGGAGGTACCACTGGTGTAGATACTTCCTCTAAGTGCATGTCCTGGAGCTGGTAGCTCATTTGGTCCGAGTCCTCTTGTGTAGAAGTGGAAGTGCGTGTACTCGGCTGGATGGCCTGTACCGGCTGGATTGTCTGTGGTACTGGCGGAATGACTTCAGGACCCGGCCAAGTTGATCCAGTCGGCGGTGTCATCAGGGGACCGGCGGTGTCACCCACGTCGCCACCAAGTGTGCGGAAGCTTGGGCCTCTCCACCGGCAATGCTGGTTGCTCTGGTCCTTGTGGTCGAGGGTCCGATGGTACTGCTTGGGCCGGTAGGCGTGCCAGATGGTCCGGCTGTCTCGGGCAAGCTTCCTGGTCGGCCAGTCTGGTCTCCTGGCTGGATGTACGACCTGATGTCCTCATCATTCCCTCCCTCTTCAGTAGGTTTGTCCTCAAAACTGGTTCATCTGCATGGAAAGGGGCCAAGTCAGTAACATTAAACGTATTGGACACATTAAACTCACCTGGAAGCTCGATCCGGTAGGCGTTGTTGTTGATCCTCTCGAGCACTCTGAATGGTCCATCTCCTCTTGGTGCTAGCTTGGAACTCCTTAGGTTTGGGAACCTCTCTTGCCGTAGGTGTAGCCACACCCAATCGCCTGGTTGAAAGATCACCTCCTTTCTTCCTTTGTTGGCATGAGTCACGTACTGTCGGTCCTCTTCTCCAAGTTCTCTGCTACCTTCTGGTGTAACCTCCTTATGAACTCTGCTTTGGATGCTCCGTTGAGGTTGGTCATCTCAGCTGGTGGCAGTGGTGTTTGCTCCAATGGGGTGAGAGGGTTGAAGCCGTATACCACTTCAAATGGGGTCTTCTTGGTTGCTGAGTGCACGGCTCGGTTGTTGGCGAACTCAATGAATGGCAGGCACTCCACCCAAGTCTTTAGGTTCTTCCCTAGTGTTGTTCTGAGAAGAGTTGATAGGGTCCTGTTGACAACTTCAGTTTGGCCATCGGTTTGAGGATGGCAAGTGGTTGAGAAGAGTAGCTTCGTGCCTAGCTTTCTCAAAGGTCCTCCAGAAATGGCTGAGGAACTTGGTGTCCCTATCTGATGATGGTCCTTGGCACTCCATGAAGCCGTACTATCTCTGAAGAACAGCTCAGCTGTTTGCGTGGCATCATTGACATTGGCACATGGGATGAAGTGTGCCATCTTGGAGAATCTGTCCACCACTACAAAGATTGCATCTTTGTGGTTGATCTTAGGCAGACCTAGAACAAAATCCATCGAGATGTCCACCCATGGATGTGTTGGTATGGGCAGTGGGAGATACAACCCGTGAGGTTGCACTCGGGACTTTGCCTTCTTGCAAGTGATGCATCTTGCACAATGTGCTTCTACTGTCCTCTTGATGTGTGGCCAGTAGAAGTGCTCCTTGACCACTACTAGAGTCTTGTCGACACCAAAGTGGCCCATGAGTCCTCCTCCTGAGCTTCTCGGATGATAAGCTCCCTTAGTGATCCTTGTGGTATGCACAGCCTTCTTTCTCGGAACAAGAATCCCTCATGGATGTAGAATTTGCCATGACTCCTGTGCTGCACTCCTGGTAGCTCTCAGCAAAGTCAGGAATCATCCTTGTATAGATCCTTGATGTGCTCGAATCCTAGGACCTTTGCCTCCATGGTTGATATCAAGGCAAACCTCCTTGATAGTGCATCGGCTACCACATTGTCTTTGCCCTTCTTGTACTTGATGATGTGAAGGTCTCTATGAACTCCATCCACCTGGCATGTCTCCTCTTGAGATTGGTTTGCCCTCTGAGGTGTTTGAGAGTCTCGTGATCAGTGTGGATCACAAACTCCTTGGACAGCAAGTAATGCTGCCAAGTCTCCAATGCTCGGACAAGGGCATAGAGCTCCTTGTCATAAGTGGGGTAGTTCAGTGAGGCACCACCTAGCTTCTCACTGAAGTATGCCACTGGTCTCCCTCCTTGAGTTAGCACTGCTCCTATGCCTATTCCAGAGGCATCACACTCCACTTCAAACGTCTTGTTGAAGTCGGGAAGGACTAGCACTGGTGCGTGTGTAAGGCTGTCCTTCAAGGCCTGGAATGCCTTCTCCTGAGCTTCTCCCCAGCTGAATCCACGTTCTTCTTCACTACTGCCGTCAGTGGTGAGGCAATACTGCTGAAGTTGGGCACGAATCTCCTATAGAAGCTGGCCAGTCCGTGGAAGCTCCTTACTTGGCTGATGTTTCCTGGTGTTGGCCATTCTTGTATGGCTCGAATCTTCTCCTCATCAACCTGTAGGCCCTGTGAACTCACAACAAAACCTAAAAAGACAAGCTTATCAGTACAAAGGTGCACTTCTTGAGATTGGCATAAAGCTCTTCTTGTCGAAGGGTTTTAAGGACCATCTCAAGATGTGTGAGGTGTTCCGTAGGCACTTACTATAAACAAGTATGTCATCAAAATAAACTACACAAACTTACTGATGTCGCCCTAAGAACTTGGTTCATAAGAGCATGAAGGTGCTTGGGGCATTAGTCAAGCCAAATGGCATGACTGTCCACTCGAGAGCCCTTGCTTTGTCTTGAAAGCAGTCTTCCACTCATCACCTTCCTTTCATCCTGACCTGGTGGTATCCACTCTTGAGATCTATCTAGGAGAAGACCGTGGCTCCACTCAGTTCATCTAGCATGTCATCCAGCCGTGGTATCGGATGCCGGTACTTGACTGTGATGTTGTTGATTGCTCGGCAGTCCACACATATTCGCCAAGTCCCATCCTTCTTGGGCACTAGTAGCACTGGTACGACACATTGACTGAGGCTCTCTCAAACATAACCTTTCTCCAGGAGCTCCTTGACTTGCTTCTCAAGCTCCTTAGACTCCTCTGGGCTCATCCGGTAGGCTGGCGGTTGGGCAGGGCTGCTCTGGGCACGAGGTCGATCTGGTGCTCTATGCCTCGTAGGGGAGGTAAGCCTGCTGGTATCTCTTCCGGGAACACATTCTGGAACTTGTTGAGGAGTGTTGCTACTTCATGAGGTAGCTCTACCTGTCCCTGTTCTATACTCAACACTTCCTTGAAAACCATTAGTAACATTAAGTCCTTGAGGCTAAAGCTCTCCGGACATGACTAGGTTGAATAAGAAAGTTAGACTTGACAAGTTTCTTTTCCTTACTCATTTGGAGTTGTAGCTCATGTACTTGGGCAGGTGTAAGAGGAGCTAGGCTGACCTTTCTCTTGTCATGCACGAAGGTGTAGAGATTGGTTCTGCCATCATGCCTGGTCTCTTTGTCAAACTGCCATGGTCTTCCTAGTAGAAGATGGCCAGCTTGCATGGGCACCACGTCGCACACGACCTGGTCTTGGTACTTGCCCACACTGAATGGCACAGTGACTTGCTCATGAATCTTGAGCTCCACTTTGTCATCAAGCCATCTCAGTCTATGTGGTCGAGGATGCCGTGTCCTCTCTAGACCTAGCTTATCAACCATATACGCACTAGCAACGTTAGTGCAAGAACCACCATCTATGATGAGGTTACATACCTTTCCTTGATGGTGCAACGGCTGTGGAAGATGTTCTCCCTTTGGATGGTCTCTGAAGGATCCACCATTGCACTGAGGATACGTCTAGTGACCAGCACTTCCCCCCCATCAGGGTACTCAATGTCACCGTACTCTCCTTCTGGTTCATTGTCCTCTTCATCTTGGGACTCATATTCTCCTGCCTCCGTAATCAGCATGACTCGGTTGTTTGGGCACTCCCTTGAGATGTGTCCACGTCCCCTACACTTGAAACAAGTTATGTCACGTGATCTTTGAGGGTTAGAAGACTTACCAGGCTCTCTCTGGTCACGGGTGGGTTCAGGAGGCTTGCTCTTGAACCTTGACTCGATCTCTCGCTTTTGCCTTTGTCCACTGTCTTAGGCATGTTGCTTGGTGCCCAAGGTGTCTTAGGCTTGCTGCGGATGTCTTGGCTCTTACGTTTGATGTGCTGTTCAGCTTGCACAGATAGGTGGAACAAGTCCTTGAAGTCGTTGTAGATTTGCCTTTCCACCTTGCAGCTGATCCTTTCTTGGAGTCCATCCAAGAATTGCGCCATCAATGCTTCTTCATCATCATTGAGCTCCAATCTGTTCCTTAACCTCTCGAACTCTTCATAGTACTCCTCTACTGATCTGGTACCCTGCTTAAGAGTACGAAAACGTCGTTGCAAATCCCTATGAAAGTAAGGTGGAACATACCTTTGTCGCATGAGGTCTTTCATGTCGACCCATGAGTCTCCTGGTCTCATTCTCTTCCTCCTTCTGTCAGATACCTCACGATCCCACCAGATGAGGGCATTGTCCGTGAGTTGTGCTACTGCCATTGAGACTCTCCTAGGTCCTGGTTGGTTGTAGTGATCAAAGATATGATCCATTCGGTTCTCCCAATCTAGGTAAGCCTCGGGGTCTACTTTTCCTGCAAAGTTGGAGGAGTTAGTTTAACATCAGGATGAATTACCCGGTTATAGGTGTGTTCATCTCCATCCTCATGACGTCTAGGAGGCATTCTTGGTCTCTGGTGAAGACCATATGGCTCAAAGCCATCATCTTCTGCCTCTGGTTGCCGTGGAGGTCCTCTCGGCCTATGGTGATAGTTATGAGGTTGCGTGTCCTCATCTCCATCTGGCTGGGGTTCCTCCTGTTCGTGCCGTGTCCTAAGGTGCTCAGGACCCTCAGGACGATCTTGCTCAGCTCTCACGTGCCTTATGGCCTGGAATCTTACTGGTCTTTCCATGCGCTCCAACCTCTCGCCTATGGATGCGAGTTGTGTTTGGAGTGTGGTGAACATGGCCATCATGGCTTCGGCTGCGTCTCTATTCTCTTCTCCCATGGTGTGCTACAAAGAAAGAAGACAAATTAGGGTGCTCCTAAATTATTAGGAGGGTTTTCTTTTTATATGGGTTTGAAAAAAATGCAAAAAGGAAAAATCTTAAGGAAAGGAAATTCGACTACAAGAAAAAGGAAACTTCCTAGACAACTTGTGCTAGCTGTCCAATTCGAAATATCTTGGGTATTTTCCTATTCTCTTTTCTTTCTTTTTTCTTTTCTTTTCTTTTTCTTTTTAATTTAACTTAAAATTAATGGAAATATGAATTAAACAAAAAGGAAAACGTGAAAGACAATGCAAAAGTGAATCTAAACCCTAGTGATACACGTAGGAGGCTAGATGCACTCGGTTTGGAGTTTGATGTTGTGTTTTTTGATTTTTCTTGAATACGACTTAAACTAATGCAAGAACTAGAAATAAGACAAGCAAAAGGATAGAAACAACCTGGTTTAGGAGCTTTAAGCTCTGATACCAAAATGATACAAGCCTTGATTCAAGGATGTATGCGCGTGGGCTGTTTGTAGAAGATTAGGTGAGAAACTCAACCTTAGGCTTCTGGATAGGGGTTTTCTGGTTGGTAAACGATGGAAGGGTGAAGTGAACCACACGAGGGGTGATGAACCTCGTGATAAATCACAAACTTAGAGCTAGGAGGGCTGGTCTCAACTAGGTTCTAAGCGCACAAGATTCTTGAGAGAAAACTTGTAGGGAAAAAGTTCTACTTTATTAATAATCAAAAGGTTGTCGAACTACAATGCTGGAAGGAGCCTTATTAATATGCTCGACAGCTTGACCTTCTAGGGTCGACTCAAATAAGAAAAAGGAAAGTTTACAAAAGTGCACAAAAGGAAAAAATACAAAAGTGTATAACCGAAAAAGGACCTATTCCTAAAATGTTCTTGACTCAAAAATGTAAAGCAACTAGATCCTACCCTGCAAAACAGAAAGAGGCATATATTGAATGTAAACTTACCTTAACTCACCTCACGGCCAAGAAATGGAAGGTGGCCGTCCTTGTGGCATCAGCGCCTTGCTCCTAGTCTTGACTTGGAGTAGGGTTAAAATCTTTGGGCCCTGACCTCTCTTGCCACTAAAGCCCAAGTCTCTGATGTTCCTTGTGTTGTTGAGAAGCCTTTGGACTCTACTTTGCTCTTTTGGCCCATTGTCCTTAGATGATCTTCCTCTAGGAGCTTGTCGACCCATAAGCTGAATTTGTGGAAGAGTGCCCTTGATCTGCTTCTTGTCATTGCTCCTTGATGTACCACTGGTGTAGACTTCCTCTAGGTGCATTTCCTGGAGCTGGTAGCTCATCTGGTCCGAGTCTTCTTGTGTAGAAGTGGAAATGCACGTGTACTCGGCTGGATCGGCTGTACCAGCTGGATTGTTCGAGGTACTGGCAGGAATGCCTTCAAGACCAGCCAAGTTGATCCCGGAGTCGGTGGCATCACCAAGGGGACCGGCGGTGTCATCCACGTCGCCACCAAGTGTGCCGAAGCTTGGGCCTCTCCGCAATGCTGGGTCTGGTCCTTGGTCGAGGGTCCGTACTGCTTGGGCCAGGCGTGCAGATGGTCCTGCTGTCTCGGCAAGCTTCCTGGTCGGCCAGTCTGGTCTCCTGGGATGTACCATGTCCTCATCATCTCCCTCAGTAGGTTTTGTCCTCAAACTTCATCTGCATGGAAAGGGCTAGTAACATTGAACGATTGGACACATTAAACTCACCTGAGCTCGATCCGGCGTTGTTGATCCTCTGAGCACTCTGAATGGTCCATCTCCTCTTGGTGCTAGCTTGAACTCCTTAGGTTTGGGAACCTCTCTGTAGGTGTAGCCACACCCAATCGCCTGGTTGAAAGATCACCTCCTTTCTTCCTTGTTGGCATGAGTCACGTACTGTCCGGTCCTCTTCACCAAATTTTCTGCTACCTTCTGGTGTAACCTCCTTATGAACTCTGCCTTGGATGCTCCGTTGAGGTTGGTCATCTCAGCTGGTGGTAGTGGTGTTTGCTCCAATGGTGTGAGAGGGTTGAAGCCGTATACCACTTCAAATAGTGTCTTCTTGGTTGCTGAGTGCACGGCTTGGTTGTAAGCGAACTATATGAATGGCACGCACTCCATCCAAGTCTTTAGGTTCTTTCCTAGTGTAGTTCTGAGAAGAGTTGATAGTGTCCTGTTGACAACTTCAGTTTGGCCATCGGTTTGAGGATGGCAGGTAGTAGAGAAGAGTAGCTTCGTGCCTAGCTTTCTCCAAAGGGTCCTCCAGAAATGGCTGAGAAACTTGGTGTCCCTGTCAGATACGATTGTCCTTGGCACTCCATGAAGCCGTACTATCTCCCTGAAGAACAGCTCAGCTGTTTGTGTGGCATCATTGACATTGGCACATGGAATGAAGTGTGCCATCTTGGAGAATCTGTCACCACTACAAAGATTGCATCTTTGTGGTTGATCTTGGGCAGACCTAGAACAAAGTCCATTGCGATGTCCACCCATGGATGTGTGGGTATGGGCAGTGGGAGATACAACCCGTGAGGTTGCACTCGGGACTTTGCCTTCTTGCAAGTGATGCATCTTGCACAATGAGCTTCTACTGTCCTCTTGATGTGTGGCCAGTAGAAGTGCTCCTTGACCACTGCTAGAGTCTTGTCGACACCAAAGTGGCCCATGAGTCCTCCTCCATGAGCTTCTCGGATGATAAGCTCCCTTAATGATCCTTGTGGTATGCACAGCCTTCTTTCTCGGAACAAGAATCCTTCATGGATGTAGAACTTGCCATGACTCCCTGTGCCACACTCCTTGTAGCTCTCAGCAAAGTCAGGATCATCCTTGTATAGGTCCTTGATGTGCTCGAACCCTAGGACCTTTGCCTCCATGGTGGATATCAAGGCAAACCTCCTTGATAGTGCATCGGCTACCACATTATCTTTGCCCTTCTTGTACTTGATGACGTACGGGAAGGTCTCTATGAACTCCATCCACCTGGCATGTCTCCTCTTGAGATTGGTTTGCCCTCTGAGGTGTTTGAGAGTCTCATGATCAGTGTGGATCACAAACTCCTTGGACAGCAAGTAATGCTGCCAAGTTTCCAAGGCTCGGACAAGGGCATAAAGCTCCTTGTCATAAGTGGGGTAGTTCAGTGAGGCACCACCTAGCTTCTCACTGAAGTGTGCCACTGGTCTCCCTCCTTGGGTTAGCACTGCTCCTATGCCTATTCCAGAGGCATCACACTCCACTTCAAACGTCTTGTTGAAGTCGGGAAGGACTAACACTGGTGCGTGTGTAAGGCTGTCCTTCAAGGCCCTGAATGCCTTCTCCTGAGCTTCTCCCCAGCTGAATCCCACGTTCTTCTTCACTACTGCCGTCAGTGGTGAGGCAATACTGCTGAAGTTGGGCACGAATCTCCTATAGAAGCTGGCCAGTCCGTGGAAGCTCCTTACTTGGCTGATGTTTCCTGGTGTTGGCCATTCTTGTATGGCTAATCTTCTTCATCAACCTGTAGGCCCTGTGAACTTACAACAAAACCTAAAAAGACAAGTTTATCAGTACAAAGATGCACTTCTTGAGATTGGCATAAAGCTCTTCTTGTCGAAGGGTTTTAAGTACCATCTCAAGATGTGTGAGGTGTTCCTGTAGGCACTTACTATAAACCAATATGTCATCAAAGTAAACTACAAACTTACTGATGTACGCCCTAAGAACTTGGTTCATAAGGCGCATGAACGTGCTTGGGGCATTAGTCAAGCCAAATGGCATGACTGTCCACTCATAGAGTCCTTGCTTTGTCTTGAAAGCGGTTTTCCACTCATCACCTTCCTTCATTCTTACCTGGTGGTATCCACTTTGAGGTCTATCTTGGAGAAGATCGTGGCTCCACTCAGCTCATCTAGCATGTCATCCAGTCGTGGTATTGGTTGCCTATACTTGACTGTGATGTTGTTGATGGCTCGGCAGTCCACACACATGCGCCAAGTCCCATCCTTCTTGGGCACTAGCAGCACTGGTACAGCACATGGACTGAGGCTCTCTCGAACATATCCTTTCTCCAGGAGCTCCTTGACTTGCTTCTCAAGCTCCTTGGACTCCTCTGGACTCATCCGGTAGGCTGGCCGGTTGGGCAGGCCTGCCCCGGGCACTAGATCAATCTGGTGTTCTATGCCACGAAAGGAGGCAAGCCTGCTGGTATCTCCTCTGGAAACACATCCTGGAATTTGTTGAGGAGAGTTGCTACTTCAGGAGGTAGCTCTACCTGTCCCTGTTCTATACTCAACACTTCCTTGAAAACCATTAGTAACATTAAATCCTTCGAGGCTAAAGCTCTCCGGACATGACTTGGTTGAATAAGAAAATTTGACTTAATGAGTTTCTTTTCCTTACTCATTTGTTGTTGTAGCTCATGTACCTGGGCAGGTGTGAGAGGAGCTAGGCTGACCTTTCTCTTGTCATGCACAAAAGGTGTAGAGATTAGTTCGTCCATCATGCCTGGTCTCCTTGTCAAACTGCCATGGCCTTCCTAGCAGAAGATGGCCAGCTTGCATTGGCACCACCTCGCACACCTGGGTCTTGGTACTTGCCCACACTGAATGGCACAGTGACTTGCTCATGATCTTGAGCTCCACTTTGTCATCCAGCCATCTCAGTCTATATGGTCGAGGATGGTTGATGAGGACATCAGGTCGTACATCCAGCCAGGAGACCAGACTGGCCGACCAGGAAGCTTGCCCGAGACAGCAGGACCATCTGGCGCGCCTACCGGACCAGACAGTACCGCCGGACCCTCGACCTATAGGACCAGACCGGTCAACATCGCCGGCGGAGAGGCCCAAGCTTCCGGCACACTTGGTGGGGACGTGAATGACACCGCCGGTCCCCCTGATGACACCGCCGACTCCGGGATCAACTTGGCCGGTCCTGAAGTCATTCCGGCCAGTACCGCGCACAATCCAGCCGGTACAGCCGATCCAGCCGAGTACACGCGCACTTCCACTTCTACACAAGAGGACTCGGACCAAATGAGCTACCAGATCCAGGACATGCACCTAGAAGAAGTATTCACACCAGTGGTACCTCCAGGAGCAATGACAAGAAGCAGATCAAGAGCACTCTTCCACAAATTCAGCTTATGGGTCGACAAGCTCCTAGAGGAAGAGCAGCTAAGGACAATGGGCCAGAAGAGCAAATTAGAGTCCAAAGGCTTCTCAACAACACAAGGAACATCAGAGACTTGGGCTTTAGTGGCAAGAGAGGTCAGGGCCCAAAGATATTTAACCCTACTCCAAGTCGAAGACTAGGAGCAAGGCGCGTGCATGCCACAAGGACGGCCACCTTCCATTTCTTGGCCGTGAGGTGAGTTAAGGTAAGTTTCATTCAAATATATGCCTCTTTCTGTTTTGCAGTAGGATCTAGTTGCATTTTGAGTCAAGAACATTTTAGGAATAGGTCCTTTTTTGGGTTATACTTTTGTATCTTTTCCTTTTGTGCACTTTTGTAAACTTTCCTTTTATTTGTTTGAGTCGACCCTAGAAGGTCAAGCGATCGAGCATATTAATAAGGCTCCTTCCAGCATTGTGGTTCGACAACCTTTTTGCTAATTAATAAAGATCGAATTTTCTTTACAAGTTATTCTCTCAAAGAAGCTTGTGCGCTTAGAACCTAGTTGAGACCAGCCCTCCTAGCTCTAAATTTGTGATTTATCACGAGGTTCATCACTCCTTGTGTGGTTCACTTCACCCTTCCATCTTTTACCAACCAGAAAACCCCCATCCAGAAGCCTAAGGTTGAGTTTCTCACCTAATCTTCTACAAACAGCCCACGCGCATACATCCTTGAATCAAGGCTTGTATCATGTACCTTTTGAATATGATAAGAGATTTCTTGCTAATTAGAGGGATAGCAATCTTTTCAGTCATCTCTTCCAGTACATTATTTTGCTCAAGACGAAGAACAAAAAGGTGGTCGTGCTCGAAGAAGTGAGATTTGTACTCGCTGAAGGTCTTAGCAATGCTTGAAAAACCTACACTAAGTAGGAAAATATTTGGAAAATACAATAGAAAAATGCATATTACTAAGATTTCCTAAGAGGACGCCCCATAGAGACCTAATACCTTTAGTCTTCATTGGAAAGGGTGTCAATATCTAAAGGCTGGAAAGAGTTCACATGGATGTGACTTATAAGGTGTGTCTAATCAGGTGTGTCTCGCATGAATGAAGACATAAAAGTTTCTTATATCAAGCTTGAATGCGAGGGGGTGATGTAAAGCATAATTGTAACATCCGTCGCGCTTACTTTGGCGAAACAGTAAGTTACCGATTATAAAACACAAAACTCTATTTCTTAAAACACCAACATGAAATCCAATTTCTTGTGAAACACGCTAATCTGCACACACTGGAAAAGAAGAAAAATAGGGGTGAATAACAAATTACTCACTGAGGTGCTCACACCTATCCACAGATCCTAAATTAATAGCCATATCAACTAATAATGAACTTATACTTAATCTAGAAATAAATATGTGTTGTCAACGATGAAATAAACAATAAACCACAATATCACACCGTATGATCTACATCTCACCAGACACGAGCACTTTTATTGTATACCAACACAACACTAACACAGCCTCATTGCCTACGTCAAGAAAATTACTATCTACAACTCACCAAACACAAGCACTTTTTCTGTAGATTAACACACCACTAACACAGCCTCATTGCCTACGTCAGTAAAAATCTTGATCTACAGCAAAACCATACATGGGCACTTTTGTTGTAGACCAACACACCACTGACAAAACTATCTATAACATTCACAAGACAATTTTGAATGACAAGACATTTGCGGCAGTAGCTAAATGAAAGAGTCAGTAACATCACTACCAAGATTCAGATTGTTTACATCGGTTCTGCATAGTCATTTCTTTCTTCTACCCAAATTTGTCTAATCGGCCTTCTACGGTCTTCTAAATGGCTAGGATGGCTTTTCCATTGAGGTGGCTGATCGACTGCGCTCTGGAGAAAATCCAGCAGGGCTTTCACACTAATAATCCTCTGTTCCTTTTCTATTTCGTGGTTCCTCTTTATACAGAGGATAAGGAAACCATAGATTTATATACAGAATAACCGTTATGCCATTAATGAATAGTTTTGGGGTTTCAGCATCGGGCCATACTTGTTTTTACTATTAGGCAACGAAAACAAAATCATAATTTTCCATGATCTTTTTTAAAATAAATTTTATTTATCCTCTCGGATCTTCTTTAAACGAATATCAGAGTTTTTGAGACGTTGCTTTCTTTGCAAGTTAGGTTTTTAAAAGTCCAAATAATTGGGATGTTACGATCTCCCCCACTTGAAATGAATTCATCCTCGAATTCGTGGGAATGCTTCTCCCCCATTTGATTTTGGACCAGACTCTATAGAGTTCTTCTCCTATTGTTTTCATTCGTAGAAAACGGTTTATCCCGCATACCAATTTGACTAATCCTTGGAGTGTCCTCCTGCTCGGCATCAAGAATGATTTTCTAGCCATAACAAAGAATCTGTTTCCTCCATAAGAATCACTTGGTGCCGCCTAGTGTCCTATTTGGGTTTATTTTGTACTCGTTTTGAATTTAATTCCAACTATGGTTTCTAAGGGTTCACTCCGCATTTATACATTGTATGATCGAGTAGAATATCATCTAAAACATAAGTATGGTGGAGTTGATGCATGTACATATGAACACATGTGAAGTTAAGTGTCACATTGGTTAGATCTGAGAGCTTATACGAATAATTATCCATGGAGTTGTTGTAAAGCATATACCGTTTCTTGTTGGTATCCTCCAACAATGATCTCATTACAAATCATAGCTAATAAATAACTAACGTACCATTATAAATCATTGTTAGCAACAAGTAAAGGGGACATTAGCCAAGTTTTTTTATAGCTTATGCGGCTTAGGTAAGTCACTCACCATTCGAATAGCCCTCAAGCTTTGATTTGGAATTTTTTACATCTAGTTAGACCTTTTTAATATGTCTCATGTAGTTGTGTCATTATGGCGACATCTATCGCAAAAGGATACATTCTAACCTTTACACCATAATACATAAAACTGATAGCCATGATCTTTATGGCTTCATCAAACCTATGGATTATGACACACTTCTATAGCGCTCCCTCTGATTGCCTAGCTGATTTACATGGTTGTTATCTAAATTGTTAACCCATTACAATGTTTTCCTGACACTCTTTTTGGGTCTCCATTCCTACTACAGATTACGTTTCCATGCTTTTCCCTTGGAGGCACTTCCTCAAAATCCCCAAAAAGTTCTTTTATTATTAGATAGATATCTAAATGTGAATAACGATCCTTTGCAAAACAATTTTCACTATCATTAGTGATAACCGTTTCAACATTATTACTAAGATCTTAATTTTTAATTGTCCTTTAGTGAATTCCCTTATTCACTATCACCAACAAGTTTGTGATTCACCATCTCCAGCAAGTTCCTTGTACATCCTTAATAAACACTTCACCACTCCGTCAGTAAGTGTTTTTTTACTTCTGAAGTTTCATTATCTACCATTCCTCCATAATGAAGATGTTTTGTTTTCTTTATCAAGAAGTGTACTTCTAATACCCTCTTGATCAAAGAGCCATCCATCGCCCGCGAGTAATCAAATACATATATGAGTCTTTTGGTTTATGGTAAACAATTTGTTCATATCTTCCAACCACATTGAACATGTACTTGTAGTTGTTAACTCGTGAGCCAACTCCAACTTATAAGTCACTTCGTCTACTATTTTCATGATTTGATAAGGTCTTCTAAACCGCAGCCTGAACTCCCTAAACTCCCGCTTTATACCATTCCGTTGGTACTAGCGCTTCATCTCTTGATACAAGTTCAGCGTTGCAAGATGAATTGCCAATTATGATTGATGTGTCGATCATAATCTCGTACCAAGGATGTTTGATATTGCCTATGCATAATTAATTCCTACACATATACCAAAATTGTAACACCCGTCGCACTTACTCAGTCGAGACGGCAAGTGATACAAGCCTTGCTATACGGCCGTGATGCTCTCGGACGGGTTGTAAGAAACTTTGGCGAGAAACTCGGCCATAGGCTTCTTAGGTTGGGTTTTGGGCGAGTGTGTTGGGTGGTGGGGTGCGGTGAACCACACGAAGTATGAGGGGTCTTGTGATAAATCACAAGTTTAGAGCTAGGAGGACTGGTCTCGACTAGGTCTAAGCGGCAAGAGCTTTGTGGGGAAAACTCTTAGAAGAAAATACTATCTTTATTAACATCAAAAAGGTTGTTGAACTACAATGCTGAACGGAGCCTTATTAATAAGCTTGGCAGCTTGATCTTCTAGGGTCGACTCAAAAGAAAAAAATGGAAAAGTTACAAAAGTGCATAAAGGAAAATTACAAAATGGAAACAACCAGAAAAGGACAACTACTTAATTGTTCTTGACTCAACAAAAAGGAAAACTACAAGTTTCTACCCTGTAAAACAGAAAAGACAATATATAATTTGAAAACTTACCTTCTTACCTTTTGGCCAAGAAATAGAAGGTGGCCGACCTTTTGGCTTGCACGCGCCGAGTCTTGGATTTGGAGTAGGTTAATGTATTGTTGGGCCTTGACCTCCTTCGCCACGAGAGCCCAAGATTCTAGAGCACTGTTATGAGTTGAGAAGCCCTTGACTTGATTGTTGCACTCTTGGCCCATTGCTTCTTGTCTTTGATCTTCTAGGAGGTTATCCACCCACAAGCTGAACTTGTGCAAAAGTGCCCGAGTTCTGCTTCTTTTCATTGGCCCTGGTGGTACCATTGGGGCAGAATTTTCCTCTAGATCCATGCCCTGAACCTGTGGTACAAGCCTCGATTCAAGGCTTATATGCGCGTGGGCTGTTTGGAGAAGGTTAGGTGAGAAACTCGACCTTAGACTTCTTGGATAGGGGTTTTTGGGTTGGTATTTGATGGAAGGGTGAAGTGAACCACACGAGGGGTGATGAACCTCGTGATAGATCACAAACTTAGAGCTAGGAGGGCTGGTCTCAACTAGGTTCTAAGCGCACAAGATTCTTGAGAGAAAACTTGTAAGAAAATTCGATCTTTATTAATTAGCAAAAAGGTTGTCGAACTACAATGCTGGAAGGAGCCTAATTAATATGCTCGACAGCTTGACCTACTAGGGTCAACTCAAATAAGAAAAAGAAAATTTACAAAACTGCACAAAAGGAAAAGATACAAAAGTGTAAAATCGAAAAAAGACCTATTCCTAAAATGTCTTTGACTCAAGAAATGTAAATATTCTAGATCCTACCCTGCAAAACAGAAATAAGCAAATATTCTTATTGAAAACTTACCTTAC
Source organism: Pugionium cornutum (assembly GCA_018901935.1). Lineage (NCBI taxonomy): Eukaryota > Viridiplantae > Streptophyta > Magnoliopsida > Brassicales > Brassicaceae > Pugionium > Pugionium cornutum. Next base: position 16,689,572 of record CM032157.1, read on the forward strand.
TTACCTCACGGCCAAGAAATGGAAGGTGGCCGTCCTTATGGCATGCACGCGCCTTGCTCCTAGTCTTCGACTTGGAGTAGGGTTAGGAATCTTTGGGCCCTGACCTCTCTTGCCACTAAAGCCCAAGTCTCTAATGTCCCTTGTGTTGTTGAGAAGGCTTGGGACTCTACTTTGCATTTCTGGATCATTGTCCTTAGCTGATCTTTCTCTAGGAGCTTGTCGACCCATAAGCTGAACTTGTGGAAGAGTGCTCTTGATCTACTCCTTGTCATTGCTCCTGGTGGCACTACTGGTGTGGATACTTCCTCTAGATGCATGTCCTGAAGCTGGTAGCTTATCTGGTCCGAGTTTCCTTGTGTAGAAGTTGAAATGCTCGTGCACTCGGCTGGATCAGCTGTACCGACTGGAATGTGTGAGGTACTGGCCGGAATGCCTTCAGGACCGGCCAACTGGATCCCGGAGTCGGTGGCATCACCAAGGGGACCGGCGGTGTCATCCACATCGCCACCAAGTGTGCCGGAAGCTTGGGCCTCTCCGCCGGCAATGCTGGTTGGTCTGGTCCTATTTGTCGAGGGTCTGGCGGTAGTGCTTGGGCCGGCAGGCGTGCCAGATGGTCCAGCTGTCTCGGGCAAGGTTCCTGGTCGGCCAGTCTGGTCTCCTGACTGGACATACGACCTGATGACATCATCATCCCATCCCTCTTCAGTAGGTTTTGACCTCAAAACTGGTTCATCTGCATGGAAAGGGGCTAAGTCAGTTACGTTGAACGTGTTGGACACATTAAACTCACCTGGGAGCTCGATCCTGTAGGCGTTGTTGTTGATCCTCTCTAGCACTCTGAATGGTCCATCTCCTCTTGGTGCTAGCTTGGAACTCCTTAGGTTGGGGAACCTCTCCTGCCGTAGGTGTAGCCACACCCAATCGCCTGGTTGAAAGATCACCTCCTTTCTTCCCTTGTTGGCATGAGTCACATACTTCCTGGTCCTTTTCTCCAAATTTTCTGCTACCTTCTGGTGTAACTTCTTTATGAACTCTGCCTTGGATGCTCCGTTGAGGTTGGTCATCTCTGCTGGTGGCAGTGGCGTTTGCTCCAATGGGGTAAGAGGGTTGAAGCCGTATACTACTTCAAATGGTATCTTCTTGGTTGCTGAGTGCACTGCTCGGTTGTAAGCGAACTCTATGAATGGCAGACACTCTACCCAAGTCTTAAGGTTCTTCCCTAGTGTAGTCCTGAGAAGAGTTGATAGTGTCCTGTTGACAACTTCAGTTTGGCCATAGGTTTGAGGATGGCAGGTGGTAGAGAAGAGTAGCTTCGTGCCTAGCTTCCTCCAAAGGGTCCTCCAGAAATGGCTTAGGAACTTGGTATCCCTGTCTGATACGATGGTCCTTGGGACTCCATGAAGCCGTACTATCTCCTTGAAAAATAGCTCGGCTGTTTGTGTGGCATCATTGACATTCGCACACGGGATGAAGTGTGCCATCTTGGAGAATATGTCCACCACTACAAAGATTGCATCCTTGTGGTTGATCTTGGGCAGGCCTAGAACGAAGTCCATTGAGATGTCCACCCATGGATGTGTAGGTATGGGTAGTGGGAGATACAACCCGTGAGGTTGCACTAGGGACTTTGCCTTCTTGCAAGTGATGCATCTTGCACAATGAGCTTCTACTGTCCTCTTGATGTGTGGCCAGTAGAAGTGCTCCTTGACCACTGCTAGAGTCTTGTCGACACCAAAGTGGCCCATGAGTCTTCCTCCATGAGCTTCTCGGATGATAAGCTCCCTTAATGATCCTTGTGGTATGCACAGCCTTCTTTCTCGGAACAAGACTCCCTCATGGATGAAAAACTTGCCATGACTCCCTGTGCCACACTCCTTGTAGCTCTCAGCAAAGTCAGGATCATCCTTGTATAGGTCCTTGATGTGCTCGAATCCTAGGACCTTTGCCTCCATGGCTGATATCAAGGCAAACCTCCTTGATAGTGCATCGGCTACCACATTGTCTTTGCCCTTCTTGTACTTAATGATGTACGGGAAGGTTTCTATGAATTTCATCCACCTAGCATGTCTCATCTTGAGATTGGTTTGCCCTCTAAGGTGTTTGAGAGTCTCATGATCAGTGTGGATCACAAACTCCTTGGAAAGCAAGTAATGCTGCCAAGTCTCCAATGCTCGGAGAAGAGCATAAATCTCCTTGTCATAAGTGGGGTAGTTCAGTGAGGCACCACCTAGATTCTCACTGAAGTATGCCACTGGTCTCCCTCCTTGGGTTAGTACTGCTCCTATGCCTATTCCAGAGGCATCACACTCCACTTCAAATGTCTTGTTGAAGTCGGGCAGGACTAGCACTGGTGCATGTGTAAGGCTGTCCTTCAAGGCCTGGAATGCCTTCTTCTGAGCTTCTCCCCAGCTGAATCCCACGTTCTTCTTCACTACTGCCGTCAATGGTGAGGCAATACTGCTGAAGTTGGGCACGAATCTCCTATAGAAGCTGACCAATCCGTGGAAGCTCCTTACTTGGCTGATGTTGCCTGGTGTTGGCCATTCTTGTATGGCTCGAATCTTCTCTTCATCAACCTGTAGGCCCTGTGAACTTACAACAAAACCTAAAAAGACAAGTTTATCAGTACAAAAGATGCACTTCTTGAGATTGGCATAAAGCTCTTCTTGTCGAAGGGTTTTAAGTACCATCTCAAGATGTGTGAGGTGTTCCCGTAGGCACTTACTATAAACTAGTATATCATCAAAGTAAACCACTACAAACTTACTGATGTACGCCCTAAGAACTTGGTTCATAAGGCGCATGAAGGTGCTTGGGGCATTAGTCAAGCCAAATGGCATGACTGTCCACTCGTAGAGCCCTTGCTTTGTCTTGAAAGCAGTCTTCCATTCATCACCTTCCTTCATCCTGACCTGGTGGTATCCACTCTTGAGGTCTATCTTGGAGAAGACCGTGGCTCCACTCAGCTCATCTAGCATGTCATCCAGCGTGGTATTGGATGCCGGTACTTGACTGTGATGTTGTTGATTGCTCGGCAGTCCACGCACATTCGCCAAGTCCCATCCTTCTTGGGCACTAGTAGCACTGGTACGGCACATGGACTGAGGCTCTCTCGAACATAGCCTTTCTCCAGGAGCTCCTTGACTTGCTTCTCAAGCTCCTTGGACTCCTCTGGACTCATCCGGTAGGCTGGCCGGTTGGGCAGGGCTGCTCCGGGCACTAGGTCGATCTGGTGTTCTATGCCACGTAAAGGAGGCAAGCCTGCTGGTATCTCCTCTGGAAACACATCCTGGAACTTGTTGAGGAGAGTTGCTACTTCAGGAGGTAGCTCTACCTGTTCTTTCTCTATACTCAACACTTCTTTGAAAACCATTAGTAGCATTAGATCCTTCGAGGCTAAAGCTCTCCGGACATGACTTGGTTGAATGAGAAAATTAGATTTAATGAGCTTCTTTTCCTTACTCATTTGCTGTTGAAGCTCATGTACCTGGGCAGGTGTAAGAGGAGCCAGGCTGACCTTTCTTTTGTCATGCACAAAAGTGTAGAGATTGGTTCGGCCATCATGCCTGGTCTCTTTGTCAAACTGCCATGGTCTTCCTAGCAGAAGATGGCCAGCTTGCATGGGCACCACGTCGCACACGACTTGGTCTTGGTACTTGCCCACACTGAATGGCACAGTGACTTGTTCATGGATCTTGAGCTCCAATTTGTCATCGAGCCATCTCAGTCTATATGGTCGAGGATGCCTTGTCTTCTCTAGACCTAGCTTATCAATCATATATGCACTAGCAACGTTAGTGTAAGAACCACCATCTATGATGAGGTTACATACCTTTCCCTTGATGGTGCAATGGCTGTGGAAGATCTTCTCCCTTTGGATGGTCTCTGAGGGATCCACCATTGCACTGAGGATGCGTAACATCAGGGTACTCAATATCACCGTATTCTCCTTCTGGTTCAAAGTCGTCTTCATCTTGAGACTCATACTCTCCAGCTTCCGTGATCAATATGACTTGGTTGTTTGGGCACTCCCTTGAGATTTGACCGCTACCCCTACACTTAAAGCAAGTGATATCACGTGATCTCTAAGGGTTAGAAGACTTACTAGGCTCTCTCTGGTCACGGGTTTGCTCAGGAGGCTTGCTCTTGAACCGCGATTTGATCTCTATACTCCTGCCCTTGTCTACTGGCTATGTGTTAATGCTTGGTGCCAAAGGCGTCTTAGGTTTGCTGCGTATGTTTTGGCTCTTACACCTGATGTGATGCTCAGCCTGGACAGAGAGGTGGAACAAGTACTTGAAATCATTGTAGATTTGTCTCTCCACTTTTCGGTTGATCCTGTCTTGCAATCCATCAAAGAATTGAGCCATCAATGCCTCCTCATTGTCATTGAGCTCCAGCTTGTTCCTTAGCCTTTCAAACTCCTCGCAGTACTCCTCTACTGATCTTGTACCCTGTTTAAGAGTACAAAAACGTTGTTGCAAATTCCTATGGAAATAAGGTGGGACAAACCTTTTCCTCATTAGGTCCTTCATGTCGACCCAAGAGTCTACGGGCCTCAATCTCCTTCTCCTACGGTAAGAAGTCTCACGATCCCACTAGATGAGGGCATTATCCGTGAGTTGTGCTACAGCAATGGAGACTCTCCTAGGGCCTGTCTGGTTGTAATGGTCGAAGATGTGATCTATCCTCCTTTCCCAATCTAGATAGGCCTCAGGGTCTACTTTTCCTGTAAAACTAGGAGGTGTTAGCTTGACATCATGACTGTTACCCGATTGTATGAGTAGTCATATCCATACTCATGATGTCTGGGGGCATCCTTGGTCTACTGTGATGACCATAGGGTTCGTAGCCATTGCCCTCTGCTTCTGGTTGCCGTGGAGGTCCTTTCGGCCTAGGGTGATAGCCGTGAGGTTGTGCGTCCTCATCTCCATCCGGCTGGGGCTCCTCCTGTTCGGGTCGTGTCCTAGGGTGATCAAGACATTCAGCTGGGTCTTGGTCAGCCCTCACGTGCCTTATGGCCTGGAATCTCACCGGCCTTTCCATACGATCCAGTCTCTCGCCGATTGATGCGAGTTGCGTTTGGAGGGTGGTGAACATGGCAATGATGGCCTCGGTTGCATCTTGGTTTCCTTCTGCCATCGTGTGCTACAAGAAGAAAAACAAGTTAGTTTGCTCCTAAGAATTTATTACGAGAGTTTTGTTTTATAGTAGAAGATGCAAATAGAAAAGGAAAATTTGAAAAAAAAAGGAAAGATTGTACAATTAATGTTGCAAATCCATGTAAGTAATGCAAATATCCTAGATTTCTTTTTTGCTCGAATTTTCATGATTTCTTTTTTTCTTTTATTTCTTTTGCTTTTGATTTAACTTAATTAAGAACGGAAATTATGCTTTTAACATAAGGAAAACGAAGTTGCAATGAAAAGAATGATTCTAGACCCTAGTGATGCACTTAGGAGTTAGATGCACTCGGTTTGAATTCTAGATGTTTTTTTTTTGGAATGAAACTTAAACTAATGCACGAATTGGAAATAGGACTAAATTAAAGGATAGAAACAACCTGGTTTTAGGAGCTTAAGCTCTGATACCAAAATGATACAAGCCTTGAATCAAGGCCGTAACACTCGCGGACTGGTTAGACAAGATTAGGCGAGAAACTCGGCCTTAGACTTCTGGATGGGGGTTTTCTGGTGGGTATTGGATGGAGAGATGAAGTGAACCACACGAGGGGTGATGAACCTCGTGATAAATCACAATTTAGAAACTAGGAGGGCTGGTCTCAACTAGGGTTCTAAACGCAAGAGCTTTAGGAGAAAAAACTCTTAGGAAAAAGTTCTATCTTTATTAATATCAAAACGTTGTCGAAATAAAATGCTGAAGGAGCTTTATTAATATGCTTGGCAGCCTTGACTTTCTAGGGTCGACTCAAAATAAAAATGGAAAAGTTACAAAAGTGCACAAGGAAAATTACGAAAAGGAAATAACCGAAAAAAGACAACTACCTAAATTGTTCTTGACTCAAAAATTTAAAACTACTAATTCCTACCTTGCAAAATAGAAAAGACAAGTATATAATTAAAAACTTACTATTCTTACCTTTCGGCCAAGAAGTGGAAGGTGGCCGATCTTGTGGCATGCACACGCATAGCTCCTAGTCTTCAACTTGAAGTAGGGTTACGAATTGTTGGGCCTTGACCTCCTTTGCCATGAGAGCCCAAGTCTCAATGTCCTTTTCAATATTGAGAAGCCTTTGGACTCTTCCTTGTACTCTTGGCCCAATGCTCCTTGTCGATGATCTTCTAGGAGCTTGTCTACCTACAAACTGAACTTGTGGAAGAGTGCATTTGTTCTGCTCCTTGTCATGGCTCCTGGTGGCACCACTGATGTAGAGACTTCATCCAGGTATACGATGATGCATTTGACTGCTACCAAATGTGAGGTACGTGGGTTCGCTTGGTATCTTGCACATACTCCACCTCTTTTACTTCTGTTTCAACCAAGAATCGAGTAAGACGCTCGTACCAGACCCTTGGTGTTTGTTTCAACCATACAATGCTCGCTTAAGTTTGTAAACATGATCTAGATGCTTTGGATCCTCAAATCCTTTTGGTTGTGCAACATATACTTCCTCTTGAAGTAGTCTGTTTAGAAATGCATTTTTCACGTCCATTTGAAACAACTTGAAATTCAGTTTGCAAGCAATACCAGGTAACAGTCTAATAGATTCAGGGCATGCTACAGGTGCAAAGGTCTCATCAACATCAACACCTTTGATTTGACAGTAGCCTTGTGTAATTAACTGTGCCTTGTTCCGAACGATGTTCCCATCTTCATTGATTTTGTTCTTGAAGATCCATTTAGTACTAACCACATTAGTGTGTATTGGCTTTGGAACCAAATCCCAAACATCATGCTGATGTAGCTTATCTCACATTGCCTTGATCCAAAAATCATTGTACAATGCCTCATGAACATCCTTTGGCTCGCACAAAGACAAGCAACATACCAATTTCACCATGTTTTTCAAATCAATGTGTATCTCTCGAGTACTGCTTTCTAGCTTGGGAATCTTTATAACTACTTGTTCCTGAACGATTCTCTGAAGACCATGTACATTCATGTATCCAAGTCGCATGTGCCACATGTCTAACTGGTACTCAACCGCTGATAAGAATGACTCTAAATTTTTCCACATGTAGCAATTGTTAGTTGATCTAATTCCAAACAGCTTTGTGTACCCTTGCTCATTTATCGCTCGGTAGTCTGTCTTGGTGAATTCTACTGTTCAACTCTACTTCCACAGTTGACTGATGTTTATTAGATTTGCTTTTAGATCTTGGACGTAGTACACATTTGTCAAGCAATATTGTGTATCTGGGTCAAGTTCACCAACACCAACTAATCTCCCTTCAGCTCCATTTCCAAATGTCACACTCCCTACTTAAACTTTAAACACAAGTTTTCAAGAGCTTATCCTGTCGTGTATCGTGAGCATCCACTGTCGAAGTAACACATTGTGCATTCGTGGCTTGATCCAGAGATATAAGCCACCTTTCCATAAAGTTTTTCTTTCCCCTTGTGCATTATGTTGTTGCACACACAAATTGCACACAAATTCTCTGTTCGACACAGTAAGTATCTTCTCGTCTAACATTGTTTTGTCAATCCACACCATATGATACCTTTTAGGTTCTTGATAGCATTGACCTTCTACCCAAGCCATTCTGATTCATGTTCGAAAGTCTCTACCCTTTCGTCTAGTATGATCCTTCTTTCCACAATAGTAGCATCTATTATGTCTGACTCCTATGTAACCACTTACATCATGATTCCTTCCAAACTTAACTGAGTTTTTCACAGTAGATTGATTCTACAATTCATTAGCATGACCTTGAGAACTAACACCTTTCACAAAGTTCTTCATATTGGTGCATTCAACCTTAGAACTTGAGCCCTCGTTTTCTCTATATCTTGTGTAACCTAGTCCCCAGTTTTGTTTTACAGGTCTTCCCATAGCTAAGATCTGATCCAACAACTCAGATCCTTTATCCAACATTCGAACCTTCTTGTAGTTCTCTGTCAGATCATGTTCCAGCGCTATGCTCTTATCCCTTTCCTGAATTAGTACATCATTCATCATGTCCAACCGTGTTTCCAGAGTATGAATCCTTTCTATCTCTGAATGTTCTTGTTGTACAGTGTTTGGTGCTTGCACATGAGTCGTTTCAATAGTGTTTGTGTTGTTGCTACTCTCTATCTCCAAAATATTGACCTTTCCTTCCAACATCATCCTATACTTGAGCAATTGTAGATTAGTGTTACTCAACAACATCCAATTGTCAAACAACACTCAATATTCAGCCTTTGCATCCACCTCATCATCATCATCTGAAATATGAATCGAGTTCATCATCATGGTGAATGTAACAAAATTCATCAGATTATTTTCATCATCACAATCATCAGAATATGTGTTACTAAAACTGAGAAAATATTTTTCACTCTCATTCTTAAGGTTTGGATATTCAACTTTTGTGTGTCCAATTGCTTTGCACTCAAAGCATTTGAGCTCTTTTCTCTTGGTGAGTGGACAATCTGATTCGAAGTGACCATAACTGATGGGGACATCAGGTCGTATAGCCGGCCAGGAGACCAGACTGGCCGACCAAGGAGCTTGCCCAAGACAGCCAGGCCATTTGGCACGTCTGCCGGCCCAAGCGGTACTACCGGACCCTCGACCAACAGGAGCGGACCGATCAGCATTGCCGGCGGAGAGGCCCAAACCACCGGCACAATTGGTGGCGACGTGGATGACACCGCCGGTCCCCTTGGTGATGCCGCCGACTCCGGGATCAAATTGGCCAGTCCAGAAGGTATTCCGGCCAGCACCTCGCACAGTCCAGCCGGTACAACCGATCCAGCCGAGTACACAGGCATTTCAGCATCTACACAAGGAGATTCGGACCAGATAAGCTACCAGCTCCAGGACATGCATCTAGAGGAAGTCTCTACACCAGTGGTGCCACCAGGAGCAATGACAAGGAGCAGATCAAGAGCACTCTTCCACAAGTTCAGCTTATGGGTCGACAAGCTCTTAGAGGAAAATCGACTAAGGACAGTGGGCCAGAAGTGCAAAGAAGAGTCCAAAGGCTTCTCAACAATGCAAGGGACTTCAGAGACTTGGGCTTTAGTGGCAAGAGAGGTCAGGGCCCAAAGATTCCTAACCCTACTCCAAGTCGAAGACTAGGAGCAGGGCGCGTGCATGCCACAAGGACGGCCACCTTCCATTTTTTGGCCGTGAGGTAAGAAAGGTAAGTTTTCAATTCGAATATATGCCTCTTTCTGTTTTGCAGGGTAGGATCTAGATTGTTTACATTTTTGAGTCAAAGATATTTTAGGAATAGGTCCTTTTCGGTTATGCACTTTTGTACATTTTCCATTTGTGCACTTTTGTAAACTTTTCTTTTTCTTTCTTTGAGTCGACCCTAGAAGGTCAAGCTGTCGAGCATATTAATAAGGCTCCTTCCAGCATTGTAGTTCGACAACCTTTTTGATATTAATAAAGTGCGAGTTTTCTTCAACAAGTTTTCCTCTCAAAAGAGACTTGTGCGCTTAGAACCTAGTTGTGACCAGCCCTCCTAGCTCTAAGTTTGTGATTTATCACGATGTTCATCACCCCTCGTGTGGTTCACTTCACCCTTCACCCAATACCAAACCAAAAACCCCCTATCCAGAAGTCTAAGGTCGAGTTTCTCACCTAACCTTCTCCAAACAGCCCACACGCATATAAGCCTTGAATCGAGGCTTGTATCATTTTGGTATCAGAGCTTAAAGCTCTTAAACCAGGTTGTTTCTATCCTTTAGTTAGTTTTGTTTCTTGTTCTTGCATTAGTTTAAGTCGCATTCAAGAAAAATAAAAAAAATAACACTAAACTGCAAACCGAGTGCATCTAGCTCCTACGTGTATCACTAGGGTTTAGATTCACTTTTGCATTGCCATTCACGTTTTCCTTTTTGTTCAAATCATATTTCCATTATTTTTAAGTGAAATTAAAAAGAAAAGAAAAAGAAAATAGGAAAAATACCAAAAAATTCGAATTGGACAGTTAGCACAAGTTGTAGGAAGTTTCCATTTTTCTAAACTTTCCTTTTTCAGGTATTTTTTTCTCAACTTTTTCCTTTTTGCAAAATTCGAAGTCCCCTATAAAAGAAAACGCTCCTAATCCACTTAGGAGCAAAATAACTTGTGTTTCTTTCTTGTAGCACAATGGCAGAAGAGAATAGAGATGCAGCCGAGGCCATGATGGCCATGTTCACCACCCTCCAAACGCAACTCGCATCAATAGGTGAGAGGTTGGAGCGCGTGGAGAGGCCTGTGAGATTCCAGACCATACGGCACATGAGAGCTGAGCAAGACCGTGCTGAGGGTCCTGAGCACCTTAGGACACGTCACGAACAGGAGGAGCCCCAGCCAGATGGAGATGAGGACGCACAACCTCATAACTATCACCATAGGCCGAGAGGACCTCCACGGCAACCAGAGGCAGAAGGTGAAGGCTTCGAGCCATATGGACATCACCAGAGACCAAGGATGCCTCCTAGACAACATGAGCATGGAGATGAACACGCCTACAACCGGGTAACTCATCCTGATGTTACGTTAACACCTCCAAGTTTTGCAGGAAAGTAGACCCCGAGACCTACCTAGATTAGGAGAGAAGGATGGATCACATATTCGATCACTACAACCAACCAGGCCCTAGGAGAGTCTCCATGGCAGTAGCACAACTCATGGACAATACCCTCATCTGGTGGGATCGTGAGGTGTCTGACCAAAGGAGGAAATGATTGAGGCCCGTGGACTCATGGGTCTACATGAAATACCTCATGAGACAAAGGTTTGTTCCACCTTATTTTCATAGAGATTTGCAACGACGTTTTCGTACTCTTAAGCAGGGTACCAGATCAGTAGAGGAGTACTATGAAGAGTTTGAGAGGCTAAGGAACAGGCTGGAACTCAATGACGATGAGGAAGCTTTGATGGCACAATTCTTGGATGGACTCCAAGAAAGAATCAGCCGCAAGGTAGAAAGGCAAATCTACAATGACTTCAAGGACTTGTTCCACCTATCTGTCCAGGCTGAGCAGCACATCAAATGTAAGGTTCAAGACATCCACAGCAAGCCTAAGACGCCTTGGGCACCAAGCAACATTCCCAAGCCCGTAGACAAAGGCAAAGGCATAGAGATCGAGTCACGGTTCAAGAGCAAGCCTCCTGAGCCAACCCGTGACCAGAGAGAGCATAGTAAGTCCTCTAACCCTCAAAGATCACGTGACATCACTTGTTTTAAGTGTAGGGGTCGCGGACACATCTCAAGGGAATGCCCAAACAACCGTGTCATGCTGATCACAGAAGCTGGAGAGTATGAATCCCAAGATGAAGAATACTATGAACCAGAAGGAGAATACGGTGACATTGAGTACCCTGATGTGGGGGAAGTGCTGGTCACTAGACGCATTCTCAGTGCAATGGTGGATCCCTCAGAGACCATCCAGAGGGAAAACATCTTCCACAACCGTTGCACCATCAAGGGCAAAGTATGTAACCTCATCCTAGATGATGGTTTTTGCACTAACGTTGCTAGTGTGTACATGGTTGATAAGCTAGGTCTAGAGAAGACAAGGCACCCTCGACCATATCGATTGAGATGGCTCAATGACAAAGTAAAGCTCAAGATCCATGAGCAATTCACTGTGCCATTCAGTGTGGGCAAGTACCAAGACCAAGTCGTGTGCGACGTGGTGCCCATGCAAGCTGGCCATCTTCTGCTAGGAAGACCATGGCAGTTTGACAAAGAGACCAGGCATGATGGCCGAACCAATCTCTACACTTTTGTGCATGACAAAAGAAAGGTCAGCCTAGCTCCTCTTACACCTGCCCAGGTACACGAGCTACAACTCCAAATGAGTAAGGAAAAGAAACTTATCAAGTCTAATTTTCTTATTCAACCAAGCCATGTCCGGAGAGCTTTAGCCTCGAAGGATTTAATGTTACTAATGGTCTTCAAAGAAATTTTGAGTATAGAACAGGAACAGGTAGAGCTACCTCTTAAAGTAGAAACTCTCCTCAACAAGTTCCAGGATGTTTTCCCAGAGGAAATACTAGCAGGCTTGCCTCCCTTACGTGGCATAGAGCACCAGATCGACCTAGTGCCCGGAGCAGCCCTGCCCAACCGGCCAGCCTACCGGATGAGTCCAGAGGAGTCCAAGGAGCTTGAGAAGCAAGTCAAGGAGCTACTGGAGAAAGGCTATGTTCGAGAGAGCCTCAATCCATGTGCAGTACCATGCTACTAGTGCCCAAGAAGGATGGGAATTGGCAAATGTGCGTGGACTGCCGAGCAATCAACAACATCACAGTCAAGTACCGGCATCCGATACCACGGCTGGATGACATGCTAGATGAGCTGAGTGGAGCCATGGTCTTCTCCAAGATAGACCTCAAGAGTGGATACCACCAGGTCAGGATGAAGGAAGGTGATGAATGGAAGACTGCTTTCAAGACAAAGCAAGGGCTCTACGAGTGGACAGTCATGCCATTCGGCTTGACTAATGCCCCAAGCACCTTCATGCGCCTTATGACCCAAGTTCTTAGGGTGCACATCAGTAAGTTCGTTGTAGTTTATTTCGCGACATATTAGTTTATAGTAAATGCTTAAGGGATCACCTCACACATCTTGAGTTGGTGCTTAAAACCCTTCTACAAGAAGAGCTTTATGCCAACCCCAAGAAGTACATCTTTTGTACTGATAAACTTGTCTTCTTAGGTTTTGTTGTAAGTTCACAGGACCTACAGGTTGATGAAGAGAAGATTCGAGCCATACAAGAATGGCCAACACCAAGCAACATCAGCCAAGTAAGGAGCTTCCACGGACTGGCCAGCTTCTACAGGAGATTCGTGCCCAACTTCAGCAGTATTGCCTCACCATTGATGGCAGTAGTGAAGAAGAACATGGGATTCAGCTGGGGAGAAGCTCAGGAGAAGGCATTCCAGGCCTTGAAGGACAGCCTTACACATGCACCAGTGCTAGTCCTGCCCGACGTCAACAAGATGTTTGAAGTGGAGTGTGATGCCTCTAGAATAGACATAGGAGCAGTGCTAACCAAAGGAGGGAGGCCATTGGCATACTTCAGTGAGAAGCTAGGTGGTGCCTCACTGAACTACCCCACTTACGACAAGGAGCTTTATGCCCTTGTCCGAGCATTGGAGACTTGGCAGCATTACTTGCTGTCCAAGAAGTTTGTGATCCACACTGATCACGAGACTCTCAAACACCTCAGAGGGCAAACCAATCTCAAGAGGAGACATGCCAGGTGGATGGAGTTCATAGAGACCTTCCCGTATGTCATCAAGTACAAGAAGGGCAAAGACAATGTGGTAGCCGATGCACTATCAAGAAGGTTTGCCTTGATATCCACCATGGAGGTAAAAGTCCTCGGATTCGAGCACATCAAGGACCTATACAAGGATGATCCTGACCTTGCTGAGAGCTATAAGGAGTGTGGCACAGGGAGTCATGGCAAGTTTTACATCCATGAGGTATTCTTGTTCCGAGAAAGAAGGCTATGCATACCACAAGGATCATTACGAGAGCTTATCATCCGAGAAGCTCATGGAGGAGGACTCATGGGCCACTTTGGTGTCGACAAGACCCTAGCAGTTGTCAAGGAGCACTTCTACTGGCCACACATCAAAAGGTCAGTAGAAGCCCATTGTGCAAGTTGTATCACTTGCAAAAAGGCGAAGTCCCGAGTGCACCCTCACGAGTTGTATCTCCCACTGCCCATACCTACACATCCATGGGTGGACATCTCAATGGACTTCGTTCTAAGTCTGTCCAAGATCAACCACAAAGATGCAATCTTTGTAGTGGTGGACAGATTCTCCAACATAGCACATTTCATTCCATGTGCCAATGTCAATGATGCCACGCAAACAGCCGAGCTGTTCTTCAAGGAGATAGTACGGCTTCATGGAGTGCCAAGGACCATCGTATCAGACAGGGACACCAAGTTCCTCAGCCATTTTTGGAGGACCCTTTGGAGAAAGCTAGGCACGAAGCTACTCTTCTCTACCACCTGCCATCCTCAAACCGATGGCCAAACTGAAGTTGTCAACCGGACACTATCAACTCTTCTCAGGACTACACTAGGGAAGAACCTCAAGACATGGGTGGAGTGCCTACCATTCATAGAGTTCGCTTACAACCGAGCCGTGCACTCAGCAACCAAGAAGACACCCTTGGAAGTAGTATACGGCTTCAACCCTCTCACCCCATTGGAGGAAACGCCACTGCCACCAGCAGAAATGACCAACCTCAACGGAGCATCCAAGGAAGAGTTCAGAAGGAAGTTACACCAGAAGGTAGCAGAGAACTTGGAGAAGAGGACCGGGCAGTACGTGACTCATGCTAACAAGGGAAGAAAGGAGGTGATCTTTCAACCAGGCGATTGGGTGTGGCTACACCTACGGCAGGAGAGGTTCTCCAACCTAAGAAGTTCCAAGCTAGCACCAAGAGGAGATGGACCATTCAGAGTGCTGGAGAGGATCAACAACAACGCCTACCGGATCGAGCTCCCAGGTGAGTTTAATGTGTCCAACACGTTTAACGTAACTGACTTAGCCCCTTTCCATACAGATGAACCAGTTTTGAGGTAAAAACCTACTGAAGAGGGAGGGTATGATGGGGATATCAGGTCGTATGGCCGGCCAGGAGACCAGACTGGCCGACCAGGGAGCTTGCCCGAGACAGCTGGGCCATTTGGCACGTCCGCCAGCCCAAGCGGTACCGCTGGACCCTCGACCAACAGGACCGGACCGATCAGCATTGCCGACGGAGAGGCCCAAACCTCTGGCACAATTGGTGGCAACATGGATGACACCGCTGGTCCCCTTGGTGACGCCGCCGACTCCGGAATCAACTTGGCCGGTCCAGTAGGCCTTCCGGCCAGCACCTCGTACAGTCCAGCCGGTACAACCGATCCAGCCGAATACACGGGCATTTCAGCATCTACACAACGAGATTCGGACCAGATAAGCTACCAGCTCCAGGACATGCATCTAGAGGAAGTCTCTACACCAGTGGTGCCACCAGGAGCAATGACAAGGAGCAGATCAAGAGCACTCTTCCACAAGTTCAGCTTATGGGTCCACAAGCTCCTAGAGGAAGATCGACTAAGGACAGTGGGCTAAAAGTGCAAAGAAGAGTCCAAAGGCTTCTCAACAATGCAAGGGACTTTAGAGACTTGGGCTTTAGTGGCAAGAGAGGTCAAGGCCCAAAGATTCCTAACCCTACTCTAAGTCGAAGACTAGGAGCAAGGCGCGTGCATGCCACAAGGACGGCCACCTTCCATTTCTTGGCCGTGAGGTAAGAAAGGTAAGTTTTCAAATCGAATATATGCCTCTTTCTGTTTTGCAGGATAGGATCTAGATTGTTTATATTTTTGAGTCAAAGACATTTTAGGAATATGTACTTTTTCGGTTATGCACTTTTGTACATTTTCCATTTGTGCACTTTTGTAAACTTTCCTTTTTCTTTCTTTGAGTCGACCCTATAAGGTCAAGCTGTCGAGCATATTAATAAGGCTCCTTCCAGCATTGTAGATTGACAACCTTTTTGATATTAATAAAGTACGAATTTTCTTCTACAAGTTTTCCTCTCAAAAGAGACTTGTGCGCTTAGAACCTAGTTGAGACCAGCCCTCCTAGCTCTAAGTTTGTGATTTATCACGAGGTTCATCACCCCTCGTGTGGTTCACTTCACCCTTTACCCAATACCAAACCAAAAACTCCCTATCCAGAAGTCTAAGGTCGAGTTTCGCACCTAACCTTCTCCAAACTGCCCACGGGCATATAAGCCTTGAATCGAGGCTTGTATCAATAACCCTCACATTCATGGCATTGAGTATCATGTCTTCGGATTGACTTGGTATTTTTATTTCTCCCCACTCTATTCGAGGTACGATTAGCATCGTATTTCTATGCCTATGCAACTAGCTTGGATTGTCCTGTTTCGATCCTTTTCAACACCCTTTTAAAGCTCCTTGCCATCAAGCTCACGCTTTTCTCGATCTTTTGATTCATGTTTTCCTTGAGCTATTTAATTCGGTCCTCTTCTCAATCAACCATGAAGGCGATTCCCTTTTCTGCTTTAGGTTGCTCAGCCTAGCTTCCATCTCTTCAGCCTTTAACATGCCTAGTAATTGTGAGAATTTCATATAATCGGTATTCATAGCCATCTTGAGAACAGCCTTGTGCGGTCCAAATTTTGCAGGTAAGCATCTCAACATACTTTTGACACCTTTCCCAAAAACCGTGGCCACATTAGCAATGAAACTCAACTTAGATCCAAAATTAGAGATCGAATCCTCATTATCCATATGAAGATTCTCAAACTGTGAGGCTAAATAATTTAACCTCGTTCTTTTCACATTAGAGGCACCTTCAAAAGGGTTTACAAGAATATCCCAAGCGTCTTTAGCTGCAGCACATCCTTCAACAAGTTTAAACTGTCCAAGGTCAATTGCATAAAAAATTCACTAAGTGCCTTTGAGTTGAATTTCGATGCACTCTTGTATGCCTCGGTCGACCTTTCTTTTGGTTTTAGCACCTTTTCTCCTTCTTGAGTCACAATGGTTGGTTTTTCCCAGCCCATCTCTATTGTAGTCCATGCATCTTTATTGATTCTCAAAATACGTTGTCTCATCCACACTTTCCAATGCCCAAAGATATTCTCATCGAGAATAAGAGGTTTCTGAACAACAATAAGTTCCTTTTGTGTCTCCATATTCTTCCACTGGATCTCAACCTATTAATAGATTTCAAATCTATTGGCGGTGATCCTCTCTTATACCAATTCAAAAACTAGAATATGAAGAATAGTTGAACACAGAGGTTTATGTGTGGAAACTCACACAGGTTTTTTAGGAATCACTTAAACAAGCTCCTTACAACTCGTTTAATCATCTTTACGCGATATCACACCCGACTCGCCCCTAACCAATTCTTTGTCTACCCGAGCTCACTTGTTCGACGCCTGTCGCACACACTCTTTGTTCACTCACCAAGTTCTCCAAACCCACGAGCTACCCCTTTTCTGAACCTTAGAAAACCTATTCCTGTCGCACACACTCTTTGTTCACTCACCAAGTTCTCCTAACCCACGAGCTACCCTTTTTCTGAACCATAGAAAACCTAATCGTAGGGTTTTTCATCATACAACTATTTATATGACTCCCTAAATATTTTCTACTTCCATATTTAGTGAATTTCTAATATTCACCAAATATGTCTTTCCTTATTGTGCAGATTTTTTTCTTACACAATATTCTCCACTGCTTATCAACTTGTGACACGTCATTTCACACCTCATGAGTTCTAATTAGATTGCACCACCTGTGCAACATCCATCTGGACAATCCCATACTGTTGCACCACCTGTGCAACGTTCACTTTACTGTGTAGATACTTTTCTTTCATAATATTCTCCACCGCTCATCTACTTCTGACATGTCTCGTCAAACTTCTTGAGCTCTAATCAGATTGCACCATATGTGCAATGTCTACCTGAACAATACTATGTTGTTGCAACATTTGTGCAACGATCACCTTGGGGCTAACAAAATTAATATTGCAATGGTCTTAATTTATTTGGTTTATTAACTTTTAGTTTTTGATTGATATTATAGCTTGTTATAAAGAAGATATGATAATATCAACCGTTTTAGATAAACTATTTGTAAAGAGATTGTTAATACATGTCTCTGTGCATATCGTTCGACTCCATAAAAATAGAGCAGAGAACGTAGATGATTGAGGGGCCATAGAAATCGTATGAGAGGGGAGAAGAATAATTTAAACAGAGTAATAAGGAAAATATAAAGAGTTGCTTCTTTATCCAAGATTTTACCAAAGATTTCCTCTTTAATTGCATAACTAGACAAGTCCCGTCAATGAATATGGATCTAAGTATTGGTGCATCAATCCCGTCGCATGTACAAAAACCCATTATAACTGCGGATTAATGCTCGATAAGGAAAATATGTGAATACATAGCAACAAACTCATTAAAAGGAATTCAGAGAGAGTTTGTGCAGAGTAAATAAAAAACAAACAGCAAATCTTAAAATATAAAAGAGAATGAAAAGGAAATGGGTAAAAGACACAAATAAATACTCCCGGACAGAGAACTTCATATATTACTATACTCTTGTTCGTTTGGTCGTCGCAGACGGCTATGGCTGTAGAGGCGGTTGCGGTAAACATTGCAGTTGCGGCTGCGTCATATGCTATTCGTTTGTTTGCCGTTGATGGTTGCAGTTCTGATTGATCGCAAATTTTTAGTCGCACCATTGTTTTAATCAGCGGTTGGAAAAATTACGACGGAGGAATCGGCGACTGACAACCGAACATGATCTATCTAAACTTGACCACTTTCACTTCTCTACTTTTGTACGCATCCGAGCTGAAACTCTGTGTTCTATTGTATTTCTTTCCACTTCAAAAATCAATAATGTCATCCTGTTTTTTCATTTTTCTAAGCTTTAAACATATGTTAATTCATTGTTCAATGGGCAACCCTGATTTCTAAACTTTTTTTTACACTTTTGAAGTGGAAAGTAGAGAAGTCATCCACAAGTGTTTTACACTTTCACTATGATGAACGTTTTATAAACAATAGTTGTTCTCATTTAGAGTACAACATTCAGTTCTAGTTCTTCATCTAAAAAACTCTGGCTTGTTGCTGATTGCTTTCAACATCGTTTCCATAAGACGTTTTTCGGTTTTGTTCTTGGAGAAATCTTTCTGGTTCCGGTGTGTTATCTCAATTCACGTTGAGCTGTGATCCTCTCCTAATTTGTTTTCTTTCTAGTATTTGTGAGTTTTGGTTTCAGTACTACTCTCAGCTATGGTGAACCCGTCTTATAAGTATTTAGACTTTTGGCTCTCGCTTCTAGTTGTAAGAGATTCAAAGAAACAAGATTCGTTACTCAAATGAGTTTACTATGATAGAAAATGAAAATGCTAATGAAATAATTCATGGAGGTTTATTTAAAAACAAGAAATAATGAAAGAGAAAACCCAAATAAGAAACACCAATATCAGTTTGAAAAAGTGTCATAAAAATGAAAAGGGGGAGAGTTACTGCATATTTATATGAATCTTACAATTATTATAAACATTAATTATAATGGACTTTTCATAAGACATAATATTGGACTTTTGTTTGTAGTCTAAATACTAGTTTAAGTTAATTTTTGTTATTTTATCTTATAAATAAAAATGATCAATGAAGAGAGAAGTAAATGGGCTAATGGTTGCACCACTTTTACGTTAATCCTAAAGGTGTGAAGTTCGAATGCATCTTTACTCGTACGATGGTGTTAAATATTCGTATGAATATATTGGATTATTGTATCGGTGCGTTGTGGCCGTAAAAGAAAGCAAAAAGAATGATCAATGATTGGGAACTTTCAATCCGCTTCGTGTGCATTTACTATCTCTCACTTTTTGAAATCATATATATTCTCCCTATAATAACTTCGATATCAAAGAGCTTAAACTATAAAGTTTAACGTCAAACAAAGGCCTACATATCTATAGCTAAAGATAAGATCAAACTAAGTATATTACAAAGCCAAGAAACAAAAGAGAGTTCTCTTCAATTCCTAATACTCTCTTACACAACAAAAAGTGTAATTCCGTAGACATAGCAACAAAACTGAGACAAACACAATTAGTTACATATCTAACATAATGATCATTATTCTTTTATCCATATATAAATATATTCTTAAAGAGACCAAATCGATGATAGTTTAAAGAAGGATTACAAGATAAACCTTAGTTGTGTCATGAGCTAACAATATATTGGTCTTTTTATGCTCTTCTGCAGTAAAGCCAAAACATATCAAGAATGATGAAGCCATGTTCACAACTTTTATCCAACACTTTAAAATAAAATATATAATTTATATATATAAAAGGAGAAAAACTGGTCTTTGTACAAACAACTAAAAATAAGTACTGAAGCTTAATCATAAAACTAATTACAGGTACTACAAATACTATTGTTATTATAAGTTATGTTTAGGAGGGTGACGTGATGGTCCACGATAATCATCATAGAAAGCTACAAATCTATCAGAAGAGTTTTTCTTCTTGGGTTTCCACTTAAATGAATGATTCTTACTTCCTTTGAAAAACCCTAATTTATGCTCTAAAAGCTTTAATGGAGAAGAAATCTTGATACGCAGTTTATTATTGTTGGCCGCCGTCACTTGTTTCTCCTTGGCTCTACCCACCGCGGTTTTGTTTTTTCTCCGGGACCTTAGTTTCCTCGGTGCACCGATGTTGGTGAAGTCGTATAATTCCTGTATCGGTGTATAAATTGACATAACCAATTGATTTAGTATAAAAAGTATACAAATTAGCTGAGAATGATTTCTTGAAATCAACTGTATACTCTGTGATGAAGTGTCAACGTATCTTTATCTCCATCATAGTCAAGATTCTTGTCACCAGCATTTCTGCCTATCAATACAAATCGAGAAGTATAAAGTAGAAGAAAGTTATTAGTAGCTAGTTATATGATGCTACTAATTTTTAGGAAAAAGAGACCTTTATGCAAGAAAAAAGTATGAGAACTAACAAATATAAAATTAGGGATCTTTATGTAAAGGAACCTTCAGGGGCATAGACTAACATATGTTCCTCTTCTAGGGCTTGAATAATCAAAAAGAAAGGTAGTGCTATGGTTGTGAATCTCATCATGATTATCAGAGATAGATTCTTCCAAGTTCTCTTTCTTTTTTTTATTGTTGTTTTTGAAAAGAAAGACGTACATATGAGGGAAGAGAAGCTCAATAAATTTAGTTACAAATTTTGTTTTTCGTTTTCTGGTCACATGGAGATGTTAAGACTAAAGACCCGAGTCAAAAGGGGACGGATTCTGTCGTATAGTAATAACAAAAAGAATTTTAGTACTTCTAGGAGCATCTTTATTATCAATGTGTTACACATACAATTATATATTTGATGCCACCTCGAAAATATAAAGAAAAATTCATATAAAAACTAAGGATATAAATAAATGGATAGTTAATTAAGGGTAATCAATGCATACTCAAGATTCAACGACGCAGTTACTAGGTACATGCTTTACCATTGCATTTGTAATCCGTCACACATTTTCTTTTGGACTTTGCTTCGCCAAGAGGAAATCCGATCTTTGTCGACTTTCTAGGGTTAATTAAATAGAAAATAAGAGATCTGATTAAGCTGGCAAAAAAATCAATAGTTGTGTAAAATTTCGGAGTCCACGACTAGGAAAGTTTGATAAAATCCAAGATATTCGTGGTACTATATTTGCGGTAGTTTGTGAAACTTGCAAGTGTGATTTAGCGTTAGATTTTTGTTTCGAATATAAATAGTCATTGGTTAGCAATCAATGGATAATTCAAATCGCTCATCCTTCACTCTTTTAGGTTTATTTGAGGTGTGGGAGACCATGAACGAGCATAACTGATCGAGGTTTTGTCACTTATGTCAAATATTGGTTAAATACTTGTTATTCTGGACACCGGATTCAGCTCGGAAACAATATCCGCTAATTCGAAATGAAAACGGATCAAAGAACTAAAACCCAAATCAGTTGTCCAACCCCATTAGTCAAATATCCAAGCTGATTAGTCAAAGGAAAAATTGAATATTGTAATGGTCAAAATAAATATAAGTTTGGTAATCCTTAAGTAGGGCATTTAATTATGTATCATAATTAAATAGGGTCATTTTGCTGAATACACACAAACTTTGGAGAAATTAGTAATCTAACATTTTATTGTTTCGTCGCACTGTACAAATTCGAATAACCCCATACTAACCCTATTAGCCTACTACACCTACGGATCTCCCCTAAATATATGGGCATATTTTGTGTCAATTTTTGCTTTCATTTAATCTGAATAGATGCGAGCTGAAGAAAGAGAAAAGCAAACCATGACACCCCATTCGTCCTTCCCATCGGTTACTTTTTCCATTAACACCCGCGAATTCATCCGAAATTCATTACAAACTTTCGGCTAAGTTTGTTTAGAACTTCAAAAGCTTTCAGATTTTGATATTGCAAAGTTTCTCGGGTAAAAATTGTAGTACATACTGAAGAAGAACTGTTCACGTGAACAGTTAGAGTTCCTGGAAGTGACGAAGGTAAGCGGTTTTTGTTTTGTTTTTGAGAATCACATCTTTCCCGGTTTATTCGCATCTCTTCAATATTATAACTGCCGATTTGCACTATAAAACTGAATTAAAGGTAACCATTGTTCATATTATCAAAAACGAAGTTTCTTACGGGTGAGAAGAGAAGACCTTGCCAAAAAATGGTATGTTTTTCAAAAAAAAATGTTATTATCTACAAATTGCTGCCAAGAATTAACATGCATTTGGTTTTTCTTGGTGTATTTTGAAGGATTCCGGCATGGACCTACCGGAAAGAATGTTCTATGCCGGTGAAGAACCCACCGGATAGAGAGTGAATACATACTACAAAACAAAAAGACTTCACACAATAATGAATGCTTTGGATGAATCAGAAGCGGAGTTTATACGGAATTCTATATTCCATAAGGTGCTGAGCACGCCGGAGAAGCCAGCCTACTCCGCTAGATTTGGTCATTTCCTGTTAACCCGCCCATTGAAGACTGCTAAGAAGCACGAGTTATGGTTTTTGTTTGCGTGTAAGCCAATAAGGTTCTCGTTAAGAGAGTTTGGAATTGTTACAGGTCTACCGTGCGGTAAACTACCTCCTCGTGCCAAGGGTAAAAAGAAGAATCCCATAAAAGAGAAGCCGTATTGGCCAACACTCTTTGGTAACCTGGAATCATGTCCAATTGATTTGGCTATTAAGATGCTGAAAAAGCGTCCGGTAACATACAAGGATGAGAGAATCAAGTACGCATGCTTAGCTATCACCGCCTCGGTATTGTTACCATCATCACATATTTCAAAAATCGACAAGACACAAGTAGAACTTATCCGTGATCTTGGTTCATTCTTCGCTTATCCATGGGGGCGGCTTGCTTTTGACATGGTGGTGTCAAGTGTTAAAAGAAGAGATGTGCTGGCCCTGTCACAAAGCTCCATTGCAATTCAAGGATTTTTCCATTCTATTCAATTGGTCATTGTTGAAGCGGTGCCAACTATACTGGAATTTGAGCAATCGAACGAATCATCATCCGCAACAAAATCTGACAGTGAAAATGATGCCCAGGCAGAAAAAAACCGTGAAAATGCAAGTGGAACCAACAAAAAGAAAACCGGGTTTAATCCCACATATGCAAGAGTACTGGATGAAGAAGGGGAGGTAACACGTTAACCATGTAATTTCCATTTTCTATTTATGATAGCGTGTATTTGACACCGTTACCTCGGTAAGTTAACTGTTAATTTCACAAAAAGATAGTATATTTGCTATAAACAGAAAACATTGTTACGGGACAATGATTTATCTTTAAACCAATAATTAATACCTAATAATCCTTTTTTCAGGTTGATGTCAAGTGTATCATCACAGAGGATGAGGGTCCTTCCTGTACAGAGGACACTTATGGCTGGTCGGACGAAGAAGAAGATGAGAAGGTTAACAACATGGTGAGGATGATTTCAGAGAATTTTGAGTTCAAAAAGGATTTGTTCACTGGAGGGGTTTCAGAGGCTGAGTTGAGTAGAATGAAGTGTGAAGAGTTGGAGAAGAGAGAGAAGCGGGACAAACAGAAAGATAAGGGGGGGGGGGTTCATCTGAAACAAGGCATCCACAAGGTTCTATTCAAGGTAATTATGGGCGTACGATGGCTGATCACCATCTTTTGGCTGACTTGGTTGCGGTTAAGCTCAAGGGCGATTTTTCCTCTCTTGAGTCAAAAATAAACAAATCGGTGGACCGATTGAAGAAGATCGAGGATTCGTTCAATGTTCTACAAACAACTTTGGAAATCTTCATGGAGGAAAAGCTGTCAAAAATGCAAGATGAAGTTATGAATGTCATACGTGAATGTCTAGAAAACTTTCATCCGTGGACCCCTCTCATACAGATGCTAACGTAGCGGCCTGTCCTGATGCTGATTTAGGTACCAGCAAAGACCCGCCTACTAATGAAGGATCGGCTTCAAAGGGTGAGCCAGAGGTTGAAGCCATTTTTGATGCATCCGATGCAATAAACGCTGTTATGGAGTCTATAAACGAGGCTGATTATCAGGTAACCTGTTATTTATATGCGTAAGAGATTAATTCCTTAAATAACATGTTAACAATGAGGATACCTAATATTTGATATTCGTCACACAGGATGTTGGTGATGAAAATATTGCACCCACTGTTAACGAACAAGATGTTGATCAAAATGAAGCTACGGGGATGGAGTGTGAAGGAGACACGATGGATGCGGTAAAACCATTCAGTTTTTTTCAATACAACTATTTGACTGTTAATTCTATTGTTAACCGTTACAAGGAATTGTTTGACTACCATATCAACCAATGGAACACTCCGTATATAAACAATGACCCAGATTTTCTGTCGTCCATTCCTTCCTTCTCGCTTGGACTTTCGCAGGACAATGTCAATACAGGTGATGTTGTACACAACACAGAGGATGTGAAGGATAAATCTATTGCTGAAGAAATCGGTGATAAAGAAGATGAAACAGAAGAGGAGGAAGAAGAAGAGCCTCGTAAGAGCAACCGGCAGAGGACAGCACCGAACGTGCTTAAAGACTTTGAATGTGATAGAAGACTCATGGCAGTCTCACAAGATCCCCGTTCTATTCTACATGGATTTGACCCAGAGATCGACTATGCTACAAAGTTTGTCAAGCTACATACATTGTTGAAGAAGAAACTGTAAGTGTATCAATTAATTCAATTAATATATACAGTTAGAGTGTTTAGAACAACTGAAAGTCTGATGTAGATTAAGATTCATATCTGATAATATCTTTTTTAGTCGTGTAACTTAAACTGTAACATTTTGGATGGCAGTGCTATATACTTGCCCAAGGGGATTACCGTCACCAACAAAGATGTAGCCGACATAGCCAAACGTATGAAACTGATGTCCCCGAAAGTAAGTAGATACTTTTATCAAAATTACTATATTAATAGTAACTACTAATGTAATTTCACTTCTTTTTTGCAAGATGTTTGATGCGTTAAGCACTTGATGCAGTTGATGTACAATAGAGAGCACGATCGCAGCCAAAATGTTCTCTTCTTTGATACGACTTTTGTGTCAATACTGATGAAACAACACAACAAATTTGCGAGGGTTGCATCTAAAGATAGGTCTCGTTTTAAGTTTGAAGATGACATATTTATTTATTTTAGGTTGGATAGCAACCCAGCGGTTGCGCCGCGTATTTACTTCCCTTTTAATCTGGATAAACAACACTGGGTTGGAGTGTGCGTTGACAGTTCGGCCATGACAGTTTCTGTCCTTGATTACAATATTGGATTTCGCTCAGATACTTCCGTTAAGAAAGATCTTAACCCAATATCGCTGATGATTCCGTATATTCTAAAAAAAAAACCCTTTCAAAAATATGGTGTCACACACAAAACCTTATACGGTTGTGAGGATCAAAGGTATACCTCAGAATGGAATTTATGCTGACTCTGGAGTTACATCATTGCTTCAGATCCAGGCACATTCAGTGAGTGGGATTGAAGGATGCAAAGGGGTGACACCAGATATCATTGCTTGGGAAACTCAAAGACTTGCGGTTATGTTTTTTGAGGAATTTGTGGATATCATCGAAGCTAATTGACTGCTACTATTTATTAAGTTTTATGATGCATATTTTATGAACTCTTAAGTATGTTGAACTACATTTTGTAAAATACTATGTTCTATCTCGGTTATGTGTAAACGATTTGGGTTTATGTGTACGTGTTTTCTTACAGATGGTAATATTTGATTTAGCTGTTATATCAACCAAAATAATGGTCACATAATCTGAAACAGATATTACATAGGATGCTTATATTGATCAAAATGGATATTTATTTTTTCAATTATCTAGATTTGATTTAGACGTTACAACATCCAAAAGGATGTAAACATAATATAAAACAGTTACTAGCAAATATCATATAATGATCAATATGTACATTTCCCATAGATGAAGGGCATAATATTCTAATGCCACTAAGGCATTACAAAACAGAATGGGGTAGCGTTTTAGGGTTTACCTTAATATAACACATAAAAACCCCCATTCTAATGCCATTAAGGCAATACAAAAGATTACGGATCAGCGTTTTAGGGTGAACCTTAATATAACACATCAAAAACCCCACTTCCCAATTACATATCATATCAAGAAAAAGTTGAAAACGTCCCTGCTTCACCATTGCCGCCCATCTCCCACCAACTTCATATGTACTTCATATAGGCATTTTACAAGTTGCCCGATTGTGACCCAGGCCCCCGCACCTGCTACAAACAGTTACACGCCTTCTCACTCTACCCTGTTATAAACATAATTAGTAACGAGATAAAACATTTCTTAACAACTAACATGGTAAAAAATGTTATAATATATTATGTCCGATAAAATAACTAGTTACTGTGATACTAACCCTAAACCCTCCACGAGAAAATATCTGTTGTTTCCTAGGACGGCCTGGTGTCATCTTGTCGCTGGCGGAAGCAAATTGATTTCCAGAAGATGATCATTCGCAGCCGGTGTATTAATAACACCAGAGACTGGGTAAACACTATTTGTATACGCCATTCTCCAAGATCCAGAAGTGAATACGGTGCTTGCAAGTGTATCAACATTTATTTTTTTGTCATCGCTGAAGCTACTGCATGAAAGCATGGGATCTTCAAAAGCTGAAACTCGTAGCATGAACAAGTTTTGCGAACCAAATCCACATGGTATGAACCACCAAGCTTCGTATGAATCTCAAACTCGTTTTCATTAATAGGCTGCACCTCAAATCCGGTTGATTTTTCAAATTTTTTGGAGATTATTTCTTCAATCTTCGGGGTCACAGGACTGTTTGCCGCCGGTGAAATTTCACGTCTTTTGGAAAACCATCCAGTCAACGTTGATCTTATATATTCAATGAGCAGAATAATTGAAAAACCACGGGCTTCTCTTAGTACTGCATTCAGAGATTCCGCAACATTGCTTGTCATTATATTATACCTCGTTCCGTTGAAATGAGAACGAGCCCAATGCTCAAGACCAACATCCATCAAATAACCTGCACATGCAATATCAGTTTCTTTAATCTCATTGAAGTGAGAATAAAACTCCGGCAAACTAAACGCATGAGCAGCTCTTGACACAAGGTATCCAAAATGCTTTTTCTTGAATACTGTTTGTATGTTTCTTTGAATATGCAAAATGCAGGCACAATGCTTGCTCTTATGATACACCTACACATCAAAAACAATGTACATTACATTACATCTAACATTTTCTTTCCATCGCTAATATTCTATATAACCATTAATTTAGACAAAAGCAAAGAAATTATGTGGTACCATTCCGTAATCCATACTTTTAAAGCGCAACTAGATACGATATCATTCTTACAATTATAAGGTATAAAACTTTTACCTTCTGCAATCCCGCGTAAATAGAGTTGTGATGATCTGAAATAAATACGGTCTCATCTTCATCGGGCACCACTGCCAACATTTTCTCAAAGAACCATGTCCACGACTTATCGTTCTCTCCATCTACAATAGCAAAAGCGAGAGGGTATATTTGATAATTCCCGTCTTGGGCACTGGCCGTCAATAAACATCTTGTGTATTTCCCCTTCAAATGAGTTCCATCAATTATTACAACCTTTCGCATGTATGCATACCCAATAACACTTGCACCAAATGCAAAGAAAAGGTACTTAAATCTCTGGCCAAGACCTTCATCGTATGATATTTCCAAGTTTACTATAGTCCCTGGATTCGAATTTACCAATTCTTGAAGGTATAATGGCAGTAAGCGATATGACTCCCCTTCTGCCCCTCTCACATATTCTGATGCTATTTCCCTTGATCGCCATGCTTTCCAGTAGGATATTGGCACGTCTTGCTCATTCTACATTATTTTACGTATCTCAAATGGACATGGACCCATTCCTCGCCCCATAAACTTTGATTTCATAATACCGCCAATCATAGCTGTAGTCGCTACTCGCTGGTATCCTCCTCTCTCATCTACAGTACAAAAATGTTGTAATGTTGCCTTCCTAATCTGGAACCATCCACAACCCAAAATCTTGGCGGCATATACACGCCAAGGACACCCCTCATCGTTGCATTTCATCGTCACCTTTTCAGGACTAGACCTTGTGGTGCGGTAATGAAACTTCTCCTTTAATGCATACAATGCCATATGGATCTTGAATGCATCAATGTCATCGAACACCATACCGATATACAGTTCACTGTCGGGATTATTAAAACTGTCTTCTGCAAAAAAAATAACAATGAACAATTTAGTATGACTGTAACTTTGAAACTTACACTGTTAATTTATTGGGTATCGGAATATCAATTGAGATGTCATCCAAAACATATTACAATAATGCAGAATATGAAAATGTAAATGTTTTGATATCAATTTGTATTAAAAAAAACTCAAACCTCACCTTCTGATGATGAATCAGAAGATATAACAACATCTACACCTGGTGTAGTGGTATTGAGATTGGGTTGTCCTATATCCAAGTTAAAGTAATCCTCAAACATCTTCCCTTTCCCTTTATCCACTATAGAAGGATGAACAATTGGTGTATCTTTGGGTTCGGATTCTTTTCCATTATCTCCTTCATCTGTTTCATAAACGACTCAAAATGGTAGAAGCAATGTATTAAGAAATTTTGACTGAATACAATGTTAATGTGCATAAGCGAAAGATTACCGGTATTTGAAACCGCATTGCTACAACGAATTCTTCTGCTGTGGAGTCATTGCTGTCATCACCCTCCAATAGTATTATATCATTGTTGTTCTCTTCGGGAACACCGTATTTATCGCACTTTACGGTTGAAGAATCCGATGAATTTATAACATTTTTTTGGTCGCACAACAAATGGCCTGGAGTAAACATTTCAGTTAGCACAACATGGATTCTGTTTAATACCTCCATTTCTTTCTGAGTGGCTAACTCCTCCATAACTCTCTGGCTTCCAATAATAACACCTTCTGGCAATAAATCTGGGATTGCAGAACATTAACACAACCAAAGCGTTATGTACATGGTATTTTATATTTTTCCCGTTATCACAAAAAGTAGAGAATAACAAATAGATTAACGGGTAACCTATTTCGTTGTTATCCAACTTTCTATGTAGCTCGTCTACATCAGTTGAGCTCCTACCAACTGTGAAATTACCATGTTTAAAAAATTTGTATCTCTCAACGTGATACAAACCAACGGTAACACACAGCATAAGATCTTCGGTTTGAAGCTTAACAGCCATGAAATTTGTCACGTCCTCGTCGCATGAGATGTCTATAGGAGGGTTCCGGGAAATATTCTTAGCAGTCAACCATTTCGGATACTGGTAGGTTAACGCAAGAGGCTTGTGGTTATCCAGATCGTACCGGCTCCTAATCATCCCCACAAGTGATGAGTATGTCTGATTTCCGAGTATATTAACACCGTATGATATTGCTCCATTTTCATTTTTGAAGATCCATGAGTCCCCATCACCCCTCTCCCAAACTCCTCTCACGAGATGTGTTAAAAGAACCATTTTTTAGTCGCTGATAAACCATGAAAAAAAGAACATGTACGTTAAAGAAAAATTTGAGAGATAACATTACTAAATACAGTAAACAATAAATGAACTTCCATAAAAGGTAGTACATAGGAACAAATTTATTATCTTACATCAGGATCTACAAACTGTTTGTATTTTTGTTGTTGGCAAAAGAAGTATTTGAAACACAATAACAAAACATTTAAATGGTGGACCACATCGAACAGTTGACTACGAGAATGGAAGAAATGATATTTAATGCCTCTTACCAGATCGTTAATGGACTTACAGCTCAGACCGAGTTGCTCTCAAATCAGAAGAATGCTTGCTATTTCTTCTTGCTTTCAAACACTGTAAAAGTTACGGAGCATGTGGCCGAATTACCATTTGGGATATTTTCTCTGCAGTTAAATATATATATATATATATACGTGGGTAACTACGGCGATAACATATACATACACATATGTGTACACATTGGAGTGGCGGACGAAATCTAGAAAAAAATCTACGCATTAAATGAGAATCAGGTGTAGTATCTCTGAAGATACACGTAACCCTGAACAATGACCTGTTTGCAGAGTAGGTCACTGTTGCTGTCAGTAAGTGTCGATGACAATGAGGTTAGTTCGGTCTTTTTCTGTGTGGCGTGCTACAGTGATTCCGGGTTTTTCAAAAGTGATGTATATATCGCTAATTTCGATCAGATTTGTGTATATAGAGCTAACTATCTCAATTAAATATCCCAAGTAGTATAAAAAGGGATGAATTCATTGTAAAAGGAATCCATTCAGAAATAATAAAGAGAAAAGTACTTTTTAGCATTGCGTGAGAGTTAAGTTATCTTGAAAACTCGGTTCTAATATTTGACACCGTTTGTTGGGAAAGAAATCCATCAAAGTTTTAACAAGCAAGATGTCGAGCTTTGGTAACGATCGTTCAGATTCTCTTTCGGGGATAAAGGCCCTTCTGATGGATCTTAAATCAACTGCTAACAAGCAAAAGGAATCCAACGAGATCCTCATTGCGCGATTCAACGCGCACGAGACCCAAGTTCTGACGCAGCTGAAGACCTCGCGACAACACAATCGGAGCTGGAATCCAGAGTGATGATGCTTAACGCACCCTACAGCTTCCAAGTTTAGGAGGATCCTCAGCAAAGATCCGCCATATTGCGTTTCAACTTCGGGACCCAGCCGAAGATCGAACCTTGGTCAACGTAACTCTAAACACCCCTGAGTTTCTCCCGGGAGACACATTGAGCATGCTTGCACCACCACAACCTCGCATTGCCCTATCGGGAGTGGAGCCCGTGCTGATAGATGGGCTCGGCCATGGCGTAGCCCCTAGCCGAACTCTACCCGGTGGTAACTCGGACAACTCTCGAGGGAATCCTGATATGATTGGGTACAAGAGCCTCGAAAATTCATTGAAACGGCCAACGCCAAGCTCGCAGCAATGACGTCAAAAGTAGGCATCAAGTGCAGCTCCGCAGATTGATCGCGTGATCGAGGGGACCGAATGGTCACCATTCTTAGCTTGGGTAGCTAACACATAGATAAGAGAAACCGGCAACCTGAGACTACCATTTTATGAATGAGACTCAGATCCGAAAGAATACACGACAGCGTTTCGGATCACCGCAAACCGAGCTCACTTCAGTGGCACTCGAATGGTTCTCGTTGCTAGAGTAGAACTCAATTGATAACTTCAACCAGCTATCGATGGTACTCATGACACATTACTCTATCTTAAGGGAACATCCGATGCTGACCTCTAGAACGTCATATAAGCTGACACAGAGCCGATGTCATCTTGCATCGACAACTTCAAGAAATTGAAGGCAAAGATAGCATGAGTCAGCGACTCGACTACCCTAGCCACGCTGAAACACGGGCTCTACCATGAGTCCTCCTTCTGTTTTGATTTGACGATCCATAAGCTCAAGATGATAGAGGACGCGTTACACAGATCAATAACCTGGATAAATGTTGAGGACAAAAAGTTATAGCTCGCGAAAAAATTCAAGCCAAGCCAGAGCACGCTAGAGCCTTCCTCGAGCCAGAGTGATGTAAGATTGACAATCAATTTCACAATCGGTACAGTCGTAACTCGCAAGACCGAGAATCTCTCCAGGCTTAAGTGGGCAAGGGAACTAAAAGGAGTGGGTTTTGATCTAATCACACGATCAAAAGATCCAAGGGAGTTTGAATCTCTGAAACTAATCTGGTCGTGGCTTCAATAGAAAGAAAGTGAGTCACACACTTAGTTTCTAAAGAACAATAACAAGATTCAAAGACAAGACTTTGAAGAAAATAGTTTTTATTTAAATTTTTATTTCAATAGTGGTCTCCCTTTACAATGAAGTCGTGCTGAACTTATATACTGCTCATAGCAACGTTCTTAAACCTAAAAAGAGAAAAAGAAATCGCACATTTAAATTATATGGCTGTTGGCCATTAGTGTCTTGTTTGGCAAATATGCAAAGTGTATATGCTTGTATATTGAAAGCTTAGGGGTGAATGTAAGGTGTCTAGATACATCCTGGATGCTTTGGAAAGTCTTTAAAACGTGTCCAAGTTGCAAGGAAAATAGATGTTGCAATATGAACACACTAAATGCACTTCAGTCCATATATGGCAAGACTTGGAGAAAGGGATCCTCCTGATCCTATGGTGGCTGGTGCATGGTAGGTTGATTTTGGGCTTCATTAGGGACTTAATAATCCCTCATGTACGCCATGTTTTAGTTTTCAAGTGACTAAACCAATTGATCATCTCACTTACCATAAACGGCCCAATGGGTTCATTTGAAGGCACAGATGGACCCGCCTAGTCCAAGGCGTTTTTGGGCTGATAGAAGTGCTTAAGGTAGATCCTAGAAGTACCACAAATGCTCCTGGACGCCAAAGAAATGTTTGGATACTTTTATATAAGGAAAGTTCCAAATATGGTAAGTTTTGAAAACTCCAAACTGATGAATGGTGCATGACTTGATCTGGCCTGGTTTGGGGTGAGATACATGTCGCTGCGTACCCTCTGGTATTCAGGATTATAGGCCACGTTTGGTATTGGATGCCGGCTTCTTGGTTAGGATTGAATTCTTGAAGATACAATCATGTATCCTTTTGTGAGTATTTGGCCACTTTTGTGTTCCTTGGGCCGTCCGGGCCGGCGAGTTGGCCAGGGGTTGGACCGATGACCACATCATGTCCTTCCTCTTCAGAAGGTTTTGCCCTCAAAATATTTTGGCCTGCATATAGAGAAGGCAAGTTATTACCTTGATTTACTTGTACGTTTAGGGCGTTACCTCGGTTTATGGCCCTTATATGGTCTGAGTGTGGCCATGGTGCATCTGGCGGTTGCTCCCTGATCAAAAGGAAGAAATTAATCCTTTCCATGGCAGATAGTTTCTTTGCTTGGCGTTCATGGTGTTTGTATCTCGATGGTTTCCTCTTTGTTCCAAACATCGGTTTAATGTAGAAGATGTCTATTCTTGGTCTTGGTGGGAACTTTGTATACCTAGACTTGTTTCAAAAACCTTTCGCAAATACAAGTGCACTACAATAGTATTGGAATTTTCAAGTTCATATTCCTCTATTGCCTTAACACTTCTGTGCTTAACACTTTCGGGTTCAACTAGTAAGATTTTTATTACTTGTCTAGTTGGACATGTCTTAGCAAAGTCTCCTCTTTCTTGAAATCTGTAGCACATAATTTCATCTAATTTCAAATGACAGAAGACTTACCTGGTTTTTCTGTGCCGTGTAATTCAAGCAATGATTTTGATGGTTGCACATGTGATACGGCTTGAGGCTTTGGAACTGGCTAGTCAATTTTTGGTTGGACCATCGACTTAGCTATTTTTTGTCCTTCTAAAGTGTTTGGCTTTGGAACTTGCTAGTCAATTTTTGGTTGGACCATCGGCTTAGCTATTTTTTGTCCTTCTAAAGTGTTCGAAAACACTTTTTGCGCTCAGAGAAGTAGGCAAACTTGGGCTTATGAAAATGCTACAAATTTAGTGTAGACATCTCACTCCTCGATGTTTTTGAATACATAAATTGTGTTGTGATGTTTCTGCGTGTTTGGTGCTTTTTCACAAACTCTCTATACATTCATGCCTTGAATTTTCCTTCAACAACCAAATGTAAGTATCTCCAACGAGAATATCAATGGCATGTGAGAGCTTCTCTTCGTTGGGGATGTTGTTTGAGCGCAACCATTGTTTCATGTTGGTTTTCCATTGAAGATAATGTTATGGGTCCTTGTTAAAGCCTGGACAGGTTACAGATTTGGAATCGAAAGTACATTCCTTACTGGTCTGATTCCTTGATCCATTTGGAGTGGTCTAGGTTGGCACTCGGCTTGAAACAACGAAATGGCAAGGTGTAAATTGTCTTTGGAAAGCTTCTATTGGTGCAATAGTAGTCTGGTGGCTCAAATTCGAGTTCTTCATCTCCTGATTCACTGTCAAAATCAGATTCTGAAAATCTTTGGTACCATTCCTCATCTCCATAGGCATCATCTTAATCGGAGAAGACTTGGTGCCATTCATCACAACATTTGTCTTCAAAGAATTGGTAAGGCATTTTTTCTTCGTAATACTCCATATTTTAAATTTGTTCCTTGCACAAGGAAGAAGAGAGATTTAAATCGAAATAAATAAATACATTTGAGTTAATATTGGTATTAACACACAGTTATAGGAAAAGAAAATCAACAATAGTTGTAGCAAAAGAAAATCAACACAAAAAAATATTTTTATGGTTTTTTATTTTTGGTTACTTTTGGCAACTAAATTAAAAATAAATTAAAAGATAGTATTTTTTTGGTTTTGATGTTAAATTAGGACGAAAAAGAACAAAAACAATATTTTTTAAATCATTTGTTTTAAAACTTAACTAGCAACTAAATAAGACAAATAAAATAACAAAATGAATAATGTTTATTTTTTTTCTCTTTATATGAACGAAAAAAAGTATACATGAAATGCAAATTTTTGTTTTGATATTAGATTTAAATGAGAAGAGACAACAAAACCAATGCCAATGAAGAATTAAGAACAAAGGTTTTTTTTAGTTTTTCGATAAAATGTAAATAAGAAAATACAAAACAAAATCATAAAAGATAAAGGATAAAGGTTGGATTAACACAACCTGAGATAGGAGTTTTTAGCTTTGATACTAAATGATGTAAGATTCACTATCAATCTCAGAATTGATATGGGCGTAACTCGTAAGACCGAGAATCTCTCTTGGCTTAAGCGGGAAAGAGAACTAAAAGGAGTGGGTTTTGATCGAATCACAAGATAAAAAGGTGAACTAAGGAAGTTTGAATCTCTCAAACTAACCTGGCCGTGGCTTCAATAGAAAAAAAAAATGAATAACACACTTAGTTTGTAAAGAACAATAACAAGATTCAAAGACAAAGATTTGAAAATATTTTTTATTCGACTTTTTATTTCAATGGTGGTCTCCCTTTACAATGAGATCGTGTTGATCTTATATAGTGCTCATAGCAACGGTCCTAAACCTAAAAAGAGAAAAGGAAATCACACATTTAAAATATATGGTAGTTGGCCATTAATGTCTTGTTTGGCAAATATGGAAAGTGTATATGGTTGTATCTTGAAAGTTTAGGAGCGAATGTAAGGTGTCTAGGTACATCCTGGCTGCTTTAGAAAGTCTTTAAAACGTGCCTAAGTTGCAAGGAATAGAGATGTTGCAATCTGAACACACTAAGTGTACTTCGGTCCATATATGGCAAGTCTTGGAGAAGAGGAATCCTCCTGATCCTATGCTGGCTGGTGCATGGTAGGTTTATTTTGGCTTTTCTTAGGGCTTTAATAATCTCTTTTGGACACCATGTTTTTGTTTTCAAGTGATTAAACCAATTGGTCATCTCACTTGCCATAAACGTCTCCTATGGATTCATTTGAAAACACGGATGGACCTACCTGGTCCAAGTCGTGTTTGGGCTACTAGAAGTGCTTAAGGGAGATCCTAAAAGTACCATAAAGTCTCCTGGATGCCAAAGAAATTTTTGGAGACTTTCATATAAGAAAATTTTCAAATATGGTAAGTTTGGGCAACTCCAAATTGATGAATGGTGGATGACTGAATCTGGCCTGATTTGGGGTGAGCTACATGTCACCACGTGTCCTCTGGTAGTCAGGATTATAGGACAGGTTTTTTATTGGCTGGTGGCTTCTTGGTTAGACTTGAATTCATGAAGATATAACCATGTAACTTTTTGCGCATATTTGGCCACCTTTATATTCCTTGAGCCGGCTAGGCCGACGAGTTGGCCGGGGGTTGCACCGATGACCAAATCACATAGGCAATTCAAGAAGTTAGATGGGAAAGACCATTGGGCGTACAGAGCCAGGATGCATACGCACAACATCGACCAGAGCTCGAAAAGGAAACACAGAGGGCCATCACCAAGAAGAATGTGTCGGGATGAGAACGGGTACTGCGAAATCCATAAGTGTAATGGACATGCAACCAGAGATTGTTTCAAGTTAAGGGACATGATGGCTGTGAAATATTTCACAGCAGACCTTCCCAATTTTAAATTATAGAACGAAGAGGGGACTACAAAGAATAGCGAGGAGGAAAATGCGAACTGAAAGAGAAATAGGTCTCCTGATGAAAAAAACTCGGACCCAACCCCAGAAAAAGCCGATTGACTTCATAATGGGGGGCTTGAAATATTGTTGGAACTCCGTGACATCAATAAAATCATGACAACGGAAGGCAAAGTCCAGGAAGACCAAATTTGCGGCAGGGACCGGGCCGGTCATATCCTTTTGTGAGGATGATGTCGCTCACCTCGACAGCCCACATGACAACTCGTTGGTAGTTGAGCTAGACATTGGTCCAAATTGCGAAGTGTCAAGAGTCTTGATCGATACGAAAATCTCTGTTGACGTTATGTTTGTTGAAATAGTATTGAAAATGGTAATCGATAAAGAAGAGATTCAAAGCCCTCCACTCCCTTTAACAGGGTTCACTGGCGAGACCGAGATGTCATTGGGAACGTTGAAGTTGCATGTCTCCGCAAAGGGGGTGACTAAGATGGTTGAGTTCATGGTGGTGGATAGACCAGCAATGTATAACGTTATCCTTGGAATGCCTTGCACTTATGCAATGAGAGCGGTCCCATCAACCTGTCATTATTGCATAAAGTTCTTGACATCGACAAGAGGGGGAGTGCTACGTGGAAATCCGAAGAGTTCGAGAATATGCTATATGAGCAGGCATCACCTCGTACTTCAATAGCAATCAAAGAATGGGGATGAGTCCAATCAAGCAGAGGAAAGAAGTATTCACAGGAGTCCCAAGCTAACTCGATAACGCAGATCTGCATCAAGCCAACACCCCTAGAAAGAAGTGTTGGAATAGGATCAATCTGATCCAAATGATCCAGGAAAAGTTAATAAATTATTTAAAGGAGAACAAAGAGACGTTTGCATGGTCAACAGAGGAAATGGTTGGAATTTTTGCGGATGTAGTTACCCACGAGCTGAATGTTGACTCAGCATTAAAGCTAGTTAAACATAAGCGAAGACGGATAGGGCAAAAAAAAGCTCGGGGCATAAACGAAGAAGTCAAGAAACTTCTAAAGAACGAGATGATCCGTGAGGCCTGATATCCATAGTGGTTGGCTAACCCGGTGGTGGTAGAGAAGAAAAATTAAAAGTGGCGCGTCAGCGTTGACTTCACCGACCTAAACCGAGCGTGCCTCAAAGATAGCTTCCCACTTCCACATATTGATAAACTGGTGAAAACAACGGCGGGGAATCAGCTCCTAACATTCATGGATGCATTTTATGGGTACAGTCAGATTATTATGCACCCAGATGATTAAGAAAAGATGCCGTTCATTACAGACATGGGAACTTACTGTTATAAGGTGATGTCGTTCGGCTTGAAAAACACTGGGGCGACATATCAAAGAATGGTAAACCGGATGTTCTCACAGCAAATCGGAAGGACAATGGAGGTTTACATAGATAATATGCTTGTGAAATTGGCCCACGCTGAGGAGCACGTGTAACATTTGGAGGAATGTTTTAGCATGCTAAATCAGTTCGGAATGAACTGAACCCCAAAAATACACATTTGCGATGACTTTGGGAGAGTTCCTCTGATACTTAGTCACAGAGCGGGGAATCAAGGCTAACCCCAGCCAGATCTCATGCTTTGTTACAAATGAGATCTCCAAGAACCATGAAGGAAGTCCAAAGTCTAACGGGACAAATCGCGGTCCTAAACAGGTTTATTTCATGATCAATGGACAAGAGCCTCCCATTCTTCAAACTACTTTGCTATCAACGAAGCAAAACGTTTGTCTGGAACGAGAACTGCATGCAAGCACTCACCGCTTTGAAAGCCTACCTGTCGAGTCCTCCGATGTTGGTAAAACCGCCCAGGAGATCCCCTCTACTTATACATGGTCGTATCAGCAGTGGCTGTCAGCGGAGTATTAATCCGATAAGAGAAAGGGGAGCAGAAGCCCATCTTTTACGTAAGTAGATGGTTTGTTGAACCCGAGACACGATATCGAGTTTTTGAGAAGCTAGCCCTCATGGTTGTGACGGCAGCACAAAAACTTAGACCGTAGTTCCAATCGCACATGATCGTCTGTCAACCGAACTTTTAAGGGAAATACTCCATAGCCTGAATCAGTCGGGTCGATTGACAAAATAGGCAATCGAATTGACCGAGTACGATATCAACTAACGAATAAAAACGAGTATTAGAGCCCAAGTCCTCAATGATTTCATCGTAGAATTACCTAAGGATAGCTTCGGAGAAGCATGTCATACTGGAAGATGGACTTTCCATGTAGATCAATCATCTACAAACCACGGAGCTGGAATCGGAGTGCCCCCGATATCACTGACCGCAGAAGTAATCGAGCAGTCATTTAGGTTGCTGTTCAAAGCGTCTAATAATGAGGCAGAATACGAGTCTCTACCCCCGAAAAATAAAACCAATGAAAAGACATACACGCCCTCACATCACTAGTAAGCTCAGCCTGAGCAGCGGGGACAGCCTAACTCACATCTCGATCACGTGCTTCGACAAGATCATCATGTTTAAGCTTCAAATCTTTAGCCTCGGCGGTAAGCTGAACGTTCTTGTTGAAAAGCTCGAAGTTGTGGTTAAGAGTCATCGGCAACTTGTGCTTGTAGTCATCGTGGGAGATCTCCGTCGCTGCACTCTATCTCAACACGCCTCAAACAAATGAGAATCTTATCGACAGACTTAAATTTCTCGGCATCCTCTTCCATAATCGCGGAGAGCTTTTTCCATTTGGACACATTGGCGTAGAGGAGAGCCCACTCAGAGGGAAAATGCAACCGTCTCTCGTATGACTCCATAGAGTGATTATTCTCCGCGATGAGCTGTAACAACCAAGATGAAAAGAATTAAGTTTGAATACCCCTAGCAAAAGAGATACCAAGTAAGAAAAAATTACATCTCCCACACGCTTTGGGAAATTGAGATAGTTCTCCTTGTGCTCTTTCCCCAGAACATCAAACGGAGGGAGCCTGCATCCAGGCTTCCCGAATAGCTGAGCAATGTGAGCCATACTGTCGGAGTCCTCGACGATATTAACATTGGAGTTATGCTCAAATTGAAAAGCAATTCATTCTTTTCAAACCATTCCAAGCCCTTATACGATCTGAGGCATGGTGTTTCCGTTTGATGCAATGGGAACCCGCGATCTAACCAATGACAGGTGGAGCCCGAGAACTCTCACTGACGACGATTGCCTGCTCGAAAGAAGGATGATTGGAAGGGCACACCGGAGCAGCAATCTCCCGAGAAAGGTCGCCATCGAGTGCAGAAAGAGCTACAACAATTGAGCGAGGAGGCGAAGTAGAAGGGAAGCCTTGAGAATCAGGACAAGAAGGTTGCGGACCTCCACCTACTCCTTGCACAGCAGCTCTTTTGGCAGCCGTTGCATCTTTGGTTCAGCATGGTAACCAAGGCCAGACATCGTTAGTAACAAGGGATCAGGAAAATCTGCAATAGAGTATAAAAAATAGTTAGGAGGAAATATGGAACGCAAGCATAAGGAAAGAAGTAACACACTACAAGAAAATCGCCAATTTGCGACTAATTTGCGACCACAGCCTGTGGTCGCAAATCGTTCCTCGCAAATTTTTGTGGTCGCAAATTGGTCGCTAATTTGCAACCAATTGGTGATCACGGTAAGAGTTGTCATAGAATTTGCGACTAATTTGTGACTCCTTTGTAGTAAAAAAATTTACTAGCACATTGCCACTATAGCTGTGGTCATAAAAGTTGTGGTCGCAAATCAATCAAAATATTTTGTGACCAATTTGCAACCACGTTTTCCACTATGGTCGCAAATCGGTCACAAACTTTTGTGACCAATTTGCGAATACTGGTACATTGCAGAAAATCGATTACAAAATATTATGATCGATTTGCGACTGCTTGAAAAACGAGTGTGGTCGCAAATTGGTCACAAGCTTTTGTGGTAGATTTGCCACCATGGTTTTTTCGATATCAATTGTGGTCGTAAATTGGTCAAAAATATTTGCGACCAATTTGCGACCATAGTTCTTTTTCTAAAATTTATCTCGTGTCCGCAAATTACTCACAAATATTTATGGCTAGTTTGCAACAACAACCAAATTATTATTTTAGAAAAGAAATAATTTATTAAAATATTTTAAATTTTAAATTAAAAATATTATAAAATTAATAAATATTTTAATCTATTTTTAATAAAATAATAATTTTTTTTTATTAATTATTTATTATTATTATTAAAAATTAGTTTATAATTTAAATAATTATTAATATATGAATTTTTATAATATTTACTAAATATTAATTATTAAATTGTATAAATTTTTAATAATTAATAAATATAATTTTTAATTAAACTATAAACAAATTATCAAAAATAATAAAGTTTATTAATTAAAATTCAAATTACGTAACCGGAGGCGAAAATTAGAAATCGGAAGGCAAAAATATTGGTGAATCGTTCGATGGTCCGGTTGGCACATTCTTATACCGCATAAACGTGGCGAAAGTGGGATCCGCCCGTTGTAAGTAACTGACAATCATCTCCAAGGTGTTGATACTGTTTTGGTTTTTTTGATCCCATAATTCCTGCTGTATACGGTCTTCATCCAAGTGAGAAACCCGTTGCTCCGTTCGCTGATTTGCTTCAAGTATTTGCGCATTTTGTTATTTGATCCGGGCATTTCTTACGACTTGTTTTTCAATCTTTCGCTGCGCGTCGAGTAGTTGATCTTGAAGCGCAACAAAGTCGGAGGTAATGGATGAGAAGCCACTACACCTGCTAGACCTGTGGATATGGTTAAGACTACCGAGTCCGTAAACACGTCATCGATCATCCAAAAACAGAGGACTATGAAATAATAAAAAAATTAGTAAAAATAAATCTACTGTAAATAAAAGAAATGTTTTAAAAATGTAGGTTATACCTGAATGAAGATCTCATTCTTCTTCTCTTCGGTCAGCTCTATTTGGCGGGAAGTGCCATCTAACGTTTCACACGGATTGACCTTAACGATCGTAATTTTTTCTTGGATGTTGCGTTCGTATGCTTCACCAATTTGTTTTGCTTTCAAATCGACATACGAACCATCCTCCCAAGTGTGAGTCTTTACAAAAACTTCACCAATTGAGACCGGTCGTTCTAAATTATTTTCCAAAATTTTGAAATTAATTATTAATAAATAAACATTTAAATTTAAATTTTGTAATTAACTTACCATTTCATGTTGTATCTGGATGAAAGATTTTTGGCCTGAAAAATGCTTGTGTAGACCAAGACCATCCCGAGAGGAGTTACGGTTGTTGGAGGATTTGCTATTCCTCTCATTCGTCGTTTCTGTTTCCCAGTAGTTTGTCATTATTTTGTACAGACTCGGGAAATTCCATCTTGGACGTTTGCCGGTTGTACGAACCGTGCTCATCATCCCTTTCATCCGTCTTACACAAACGGATTCAAACTCTTTTCGTACTACCGAGGTGATCACAAGATCCCCGGTGTACAATTGTTTGCAATTTTAAAATTTAATAAGTTTAGTAATTAATATTTTTTATTAAATAAAAATTAATTAAAAATAATAATAAATAAAAAATACTTACCTCAAATTCTATGAAGTATTTCTCCTGTCGTTCAATTGACACGACCGTACAACTGTAAGAGGGGTCGTCAAATTTGTTTTTTAGAATTTTTGAAATGTGACGGATTATAGCCAAGGTCAAACATAATAATTTAAATATATTAAAATTTTTGAAATTCAAATAAAATTTTATAAATTTTTAATAATTAATAATTTTAGTAATTTTATTAATTTTTAATAAATAATTAATAATAATTTTATTAATTTTAATTAAATAAATTGAAATAAATAATTTCAAATATGTTACCTAGTTGTGTTCGGTGCTAACAATGGAGACAACACTCTCAAGTACTGGTCTCGTCATGGGTTTGTAACAAACTATATAAGATGATAGTTTGTTCCTCCGTTTTTGTTTCGGAAGGTGGAACCATTTCCTGCTCATGCTCCTCTGATTTCTAAAACCGTTTAGACGGTTCGGTTTCAGGAACCGTGTGAAGAGTGAACATATACGGGGGAGGTAGGCAAGATACCGTTCTATAAGTGGCGGATGAGAGGTTCAAAGCCGATGAACTATGGCCAGAAGACGACGGGATTTGTCGTCTTCCACGACCTCTCAACGATCTACCGTTACTTTCTATTGGGTATTGGTTTCTTTGGGTGGAATTTAGTTGAAGTGTTTGAGAGGATTTTAGGATATTGGAGGATTATTTGAAGTGTGAAAATGAGGGAAAAAGAGTCAGATATATATATATATATAGAAAATATTTCCAACCACGCGGTGGTGGCAAATCAGTGGCGAAATGAAAATTAACGCAAATTGGTCGCAAATTTGCGACCACCAATTAATTGGTGAAAGTTAAAATTTCTGAAAGATTTCAAACTCCTACCAAATTAATTGGTGATCGCAAATTAGTCGCAAATTTGTGACCAATTTGCGACCACCATTAAATAGGAGGGAGTTGAAAATTTTTGAAAAATTTTCAACTCCGTCAAAATTAATAGTGGTCGCAAATTGCTTAAAATTTTTGACCAATTTTGGACCACCAAATTATTTGGTGGGAGTTAAAATTTCCAAAAATTTTCAACTTTCACCAATTTAATGGTTGTTGCAAATTGGTCACAAATTTGCGAGCTCGTGCATGGTTGAAAATATTTTCTATATATATATATATATATGACTCTTTTCCTTTCATTTTCACACTTCAAACAATCCTTCAACATCCTAAAATCCTCTCAAACACTTCAACTAAATTCAACCAAAAAATAAACAA
The DNA here is from genome assembly GCA_018901935.1 of Pugionium cornutum. Classification (NCBI taxonomy): domain Eukaryota; kingdom Viridiplantae; phylum Streptophyta; class Magnoliopsida; order Brassicales; family Brassicaceae; genus Pugionium; species Pugionium cornutum. Next base: position 16,732,828 of record CM032157.1, read on the forward strand.
TACCCAATGGCAGGTAACTATAGATCGTTGAGAGGTCGTGGAAGACGATAAATCCCGTTGTTTTCTAACCGTAGCTCAACGGCTCTGAACCCCTCATCCGTCGGTTATAAAATGGCATCCCGCCTACCTCCCAGTATATGTTCACTCCTCACACGGTTCCTGAAACCAAACCATCTAATCGGTTTCAGGAATCGGAGGAGCATGAGGAGGAAGAGGTTCCGCCTTCCAAAACAAAAACGTGGGAACAAACTATCACCATAATTGTGTTGATATAATTTGGCAATTTGCAACCATCCTTTAAAATTACGGTGTGGTTGTAAATTGGTCACAAAAGTGTGACCAATTTGCGACCACGTATAAAAATAAGGGTTCGTTGCAAATTGATCACAATTTTTGTTATCAACTTGCGATCACATCAACAATGTTGTTATGTGGTGGCAATGTGGTAGCAAATTAGTCACAAATAATATGTCAAACCCTAAATTATAAAACTTTGGTGAAAATTATGAATTATATGAGATTGATTATATCATTATGAGTTGTTTAAACTTCAATTACTAAGTAAATAACAACAATTTACACATTTACCAAATTTACATATCATTTACCTAAAACACTTAACAGATTTCCTTAATCTTATACTACTCATATACACTTCATATGTTTCATAAATTTATATCAACACAATTATGGTTTTGTTTATATTTTTTTTACCTATAAAGGTTTTTACTTACCTAAAGATTGAAAATATAAGTTTTAAATGTGAAAAAATACATAATAAACATGTAAAATTACACATGTGATCGCAAATTGGTCGCAAATTAGCAATCAATTTGCGACCAAATGTGAAATTTTCAACTCATAGTCAGAAATTGGTGGCTCTTTTGCGACCAATTTGCGACTACACCTTATTTTTATGACCAGTTAGCCACCAAATTCCCAATGTAGTGGCAATGTGGTGGCAAAGTAGTTACAATTAATACTCAAAACCCTAAATTATAAGATTTCTTTACAAATTATGAATTATATGAGATTAATGACATCATTATGAGTTGTCTAAAATTCAATTACTGAGTAAATAACAACAATTTACACATTTACCAAATTTACATATCATTTATCTAAAACATTTAACATATTTCCTTAACCTTATACTACTCATATACACTTCATATGTTTCATAAATTTAGTTCAACACAATTATGGTTTTGTTAATATTTATCCACTTGAAATGATTTGTGCATGCCTACTATTGAAAATATAAGTTTTAAATGTGAAAAATATATAAGAAAAAGTAAAAAAACACTTATAGTCACAAATTGGTGGCAAAATTTCCACCACTGTGTAAACTTTTTAATGCAGTCGCAAATCGATCGCTATTTTGCGACTTAATTTGAGAGTACGTTCCAAAAAACGTAGTTACATATCTTTCTTTTGTGTTCATGTTTCTCATTTGACACAAATGCCGTAGTTACATGTCTTTCTTCTGTGTCCATATTTTTCGTGTGGACCATATAACCTCTTATAAAATAGATCGGCCAAGTTGTTGCTTTGTTCATCGGGATTTGCACTAATTCTTAAGCCCATATCGGAAAGGGCATGGATCTCTGCTTGCATTGACCTATGATCATATATATATATATATATGCTCAGTCATTAGTATTTCAAAATTATAAAAAATACAAATTACATATACATATTAATTTATTATACATACATAATCTCGAACCCATATATAGAACTCTTCCTCTCTTTACAATGAAATATCATCTTTCAAGAGATATGGATACATACAACAAATTTGATCTTCAAACATGCTATAAAATTAAATATGAAAATATAATATATATTGGTTAATACAATAAAATTGTAATGTAATAAATGATATTGTTTTCATAGTAACTTATTACCTCACTAGTGGACGAAAATATTCACAATTTCTCAAAACATATGCATGTGCATATTTGTATTCTTTTTCGGAGAGCCATATTTCTTTACTTTTACCACTAGGACGACTCATGTGGCACTGTGGGATCCGGATACACAGAGACGTCACCTTCATCGAATCTATATAAATGATTTAGCACGAAAAATTAATTACTTAACTTTACAAATAAAATAATTAATAATTTACAGTAACTACCTGTTTTTGGTGTGTATATGGGCAGCAAAGTAATGCTTTGAGAAGTAAGATATCTCATCATTGACATATAATTCAACAATTGATCCTCCAGCATATTGTTTGTTCTTTGCCTTGAATTTAAGTTAAAAAAAACCTTTTGGATACATCCACCTATATTACACAGGTCCACCCAATTCACCTTCATATGGCAGATGTATAGGTAGGTGCTCCATGACATCGAAAAATGCAAGTGAAAAGATCTTCTCCAAATTGCACAAAATCATGACTATGTTTTTCTTTAAAATTCGGACACGACTTTGTTGCAATGATTTGAAGCATAGATCTCGAAAAAAATCCTCCAATCCCTATATTTGAATATACTAATTAATACATGCAATTATTATTATTATACGTACATAAAAAATAAAATATGTTTAATAGTATATACCTGATAATGCTAGATGAACGTTTCATGTTAAAAGTTCTGCAAATATAAAAGGGAGAAGCCTCTCCATAAAAACATGACAGTCATGGCTTTTCATGCCCAAGAAATTTAATCCATCCATATCCACACAATTTGTTAAATCTGCTGTGTAGCCGTCCGGAAATTTGACCTTATTTTTGAAACATTCCAATAAGCGTTATTTGGCTTTTTGTGTCAATCTAAATATAGGGAATGAAATTACCCTAACCATCCACGTGCAGCTCTTTTCGAGAGCAAAAATTTGCAATATCCAACCTTGACTTAAATGTATATTTTGATTTATCTTTGACATTCATAACAGTATTAATGATGTTATCCAAGAAATTCTTTTCTATGTGCATCACATCAAGATTATGTCGTACGTTAAGATCTTTCCAGTATGGCAACACCCAAAATATGCTTTCTTTGTGCCAATTATGCCAGCTTCCATAACCTTCTTGTTTAGTTCATGACCATTTCCACCGCAGTCAAATTTTCTTAAAGGATTGATAGTTTTTATTCGCTCATATAAAACTTGTTCACATGTCAATGATTGTGGAGGATAGTCATTCAAAGCGTGCTTGCCTTTTCAAAAATCTTTTCAATTTTTCCGTAACAGATGATCCTTAGTAAGAAACCTTCTGTGACAATCAAACCAACACGTCTTTCTACCATTTGGTAACTGAAATGCCTTGGCATCATCCATAAAAATTGGAGAAGACATTCTACCATGCGTTGTCCATCCCGACAACATTCCATACGCTGTCCACAGTAACACAAATTTTAGATTAAAATTTAAATTCAACGAAACATCGTATGCCTCAACTCCTGTAGACCATAATTCTTTGAACTCATCAATAAAGGTCGGAGGAATATATCCATACTAGCGCACAGATGAATTGGCCCCGAGTTTAGAATTGTTAATACACATATCTGGTGGCAAATTATATGGCGTGATAATCACCGGCCATAATGAACGATTACGAGATATCCCAAATGGATTAAACCCATCAGTACATAAGCCAAGATAAACATTTCGAGATTCAACACCAAATCTTGGATGTAGATATTGAAAAAATTTCCACTCCGTAACATCAGATGAATGACTCATTTCTCTGTCTTTTGCTTCATGCTCTGTGTGCCACCTCATTGCCGTTGTGGTTTTCTCGCTTTGATACATTCTCTTAAGTCTATCGCCTATAGGTAAATACCACATATGACTGAAAGATATTCTCGTCCTACCCTCGTTTGGCTTATATCGGGGGGAATGACAAAATTTAAAATTTTCCCACTTTTCATCTTCTTTACAAAATATCATACAATTGTGAACACACACATCAATTCTATAAAATGAGGGCCCTAAATTTCGCATCAGTTTTTCGGTTTCGTAATATGAACCCATTGTTTGATTTTCCTCGGGTAAATATTCAGTAAACAGCTCCGCCAAGGAGTCCATGCATTTTTTAGGAAGATTAAAATCAGACTTAATGTTCATGAACAGAGTAGCTAAAGATAACTATGAGTGTCCTTCATGACAACCATAATACAATGGATTTTTCGCAGCTTCTAACATGTTGTAAATTTTTTGTGCTTATGAATTTGGTTCTTCTACATTATTAAAGCCTTCTTCGTGCTGATTATAATAATCATCAGTCGTAGTCTCATGAAATGCATCTACCACCATTTTAACATATCTATTATCGGATGTACCTACTATTTCTTCACTAGTACCACATGTACTTCCCTAATTTCTATGGACATCATCACACCGACTACTCGTGCCTAACTGAACATTCAATTCTTCTCCATGTTTATACCAAATATAATAATTTGGCATAAATCCTCGACTATATAGATGATTCCAAATTTTGCATCCCAGAAGAAATTTATGATTTTTGCAATTAATACAAAGACAGAAACACTTACCTCTGTTACTTTGAGCTATTGGTTGACTACTTGCAAAATTCATGAACTGCTCCATGCCTTGTGCAAATTCCGCCGATATATTTCTTGTTTGATTATCAATCCTTTTGTACATCCAATCTCTTGAATTATTGTAATGTCCCCACATGTTTGAAGGTTTTTTTTCTTTTGATTCTACAAATGAGAAAAGAGAGATTGGGGCATATATATATAAGATTTTGCCACTACTTTGTGACTACTTTGCGACCACAATGGTGTTGTCGCTTATTTATAGATATACCTACCATGCACATGTTTTTCATGCTGTGGCTTTGCCAACAAGTGGATCTACCACATGTAGTCGCTAATCAGTCGCAAATTGGTGACTGATTAGCGACTGCAAAAGCTGGTCACAAATTAGTTGCATATTGGTCGTAATATGGTTGCGTATTACGATGCGACTATGGGTTTTAGTCCCAAAAGTGTGACCAATATGCAACTACTGCTCCGTAGTCGCAAAGTGGTCGCAAAACCATGGCAATTGTAGTCGCAAATTTTGCAACCACGTATGTGGCCGTAAAATGGAGTGTCATTTTCGCAGTTTTTTTTGTAGAGACAACGCATCAAAGCAAACCTGGGTCAACAGTATGAGGGCAATCGGAATCCTGACCCACACAGAAATTTTTATGACAAAATCGAATTGAGGACTTATGAATCTTGCTCTGTAACAAAAAAACTCAAATGCGTTGAACCCACCCACAAAACAATCACAAGCGTCTCTATATCATCACTTGCTGGCGCTCTCTTCAGTGGAATTGCGTAAAGAAAAACATTATAAAAAATTTGTGTATATATACATATATATAAGAATATATATTCATGCATATACTCGCGACGAGCTTGCTCGTGGAGAAGCTCGGAGAGCCCGCGAGCCTGGAAGAACCTAAACAGAGGAAGCCGAGCAGAGCCAAGAAAAGCTTGCGAACAGGGAACTCACCCCGGGAAGGAGAGCTGTAGGAAATAAAGAACGGGCAATGGAGGGCTAGAGGCACGGTGCGTGGAACCAAAAGCTGCCTGATGTAAGATTGAGTATCAATCTCACAAGCAGTACGGCTGTGACTCGCAAGACCGAGAATCTATCTTGGCTTAAGCAGGCAAAAGAACAAAAAAGAAGGGAATTTAAGCCAAATCACATGATCAAAGATGACCCAAGGGAGTTTGAATCTCTAAAATTAAACTAGTTGTGGCTTCAGTAGAAAGAAAGTGAATCATACAATTAGATTCTAAAGAATAAGAAAAATATTCAAAGACAAGGCTTTGAATAAAATACTTTGTATTCTACTTTTTATTTCAATGGTTCTCTATTTTTACAATGAGGTCATTATAATCATATATAATGCTCATAGCGACGGCCATAAGGTCTAAAAGGAGAAAAAGAAATCATACATTTAAAATATATGGGTACATGCCATTAATGTCTAGTTTGGCCAACAAAGGAAAGTGTAGATGCTTTTATCTTGAGAGCTTTGGGGAGAATTTAAGGTGTCTAGGTACATCCTAGATGCTTTGAAAAGTCTTCAATATGTGCCCAAGTTGCAAAGAATAAAGATGTTGCAATTTGAACACATTCAGTGCACTTCGGTCCATAGATGGCAAGTCTTGGAGAAGAGGGATCCGCCTCATCCTACGGTGGATGGTGTATGGTAGTTTGTTTTTTGGACTTCCTTAGGACCTTAATAGTCTCTCCTGGACGCCATGTCTTGTTTTGCAAGTGATTAAACCATTTGGTCATCTCACTTGGCATAAACGCCTCCAATCAGTTCATTTGAATGCACGGATGGACCTGCCTGGTCTAAGGCGTGTTTGGGCTTCTGAAAGTGTTTAAGAAAGCTCCAAGAAGTACCAAAAAATCTACTGGTCGCCAAAGAAATGTTTGGAGACTTTCATATAAGAAAAGTTTCATATATGTTAAGTTTCGGCAACTCCAACTTGATGAATGATGCATAACTTGATCTGCCCTTGCTTAGGGTGAGCTCAATGTCGCCGCGTGTCATCTGTGAGTCAAGATTATAGGTCAGGTCTGGTATTGTCTGGCGGCTTCTTGGTTAGGTTTGAATTCATGAAGATACACCCATTTATCGTTTTCGCATATTTGGCCGCCTTTGTGTTCTTTGGGACGAACCGGGCCGGAGGTTGGGCCGATGACCACATCACTACCGGAAGAAAAATCCCAGCAAAACATCGCCAGAACTAGAAGTGCCAGAACAAAAAAATAAAGAGAAAAGTGCAGAAGTTTACCTCGAGAATGAAGTCCCCAAAGCAATATGTAGAGGGAGCAAGGGACAAAAGCCTAGGTTAAATAAACAACTTCAGGAAAGATTGACAGTAATGCACATTGCAAAAAATGAAACAGAATCTACAAATATTGAAAATCGCCAAATCGATATCTTAAGTTTCCAGAATCACTTCGGGAAACATAGGGGGGGGGCAGATTTTGGGCACCGGATTAAGCTCAGAAATCAGAATCTGCCAACCCAAAATGAAAATGGATCCAAAAACCCAAAGGCCCAAGTCAATTATCCAAGCCCCTTAGTCAAAGGAAGAATTGAATATTGTAACGGTCAAAATAAATATAAGTTTCGTAACCACCAAGTAGGGCATTTAATTCCGTATCAGAATTAAATGTCCTAGTACAAAAGGGATGAACTCAATGTAAAAGAAATTCATTCAGAAATAATACCTAGAAAAGTACTTTTTAGCATTGTGTGAGAACTGAGATATTCTGAAAACTCGGTTTTAACAGTTATGATTCTGGTTTGGTTAGTAAATGACATGCTTAGATATAGTTGCTCTGTCTAGGATCATTTGGATCGGAAGAGTAGCATCACGCACTTTGTTAACGTTGTGCATAGTTTTTCGTGCTCAACGTTAACCAAGTGTTAGACCTTTGAGGGAAGATTCATTCTGAAAGTTAAAGGAATACCTACAGAAACATCTGAGCCAATGGCATTTTTAGAAACTTATCATGAACTAGAACTCGTAAAGATGTTAAGAAATCTAATATAAGAAGTTGAACTACTAAAATGTCATCATAGGAATGGATTGGCTGACATCTCACCAATCAATAATGGATTTCCGTAGTGCACGAGTTCATCTTTCAATGACAGAGGGGAAATTAGTCTTTCACGGAATAAAGAGACGTGTTGAAAGAGAGGAGTGGTTGGGTAAGGGTAATGAAGCATATAATGACATCATCTCCACTTCGCAACGGATATGACACCGAATTTGAGTACCACACTGGTTTTCATTGTTATAAGAACCAACTACAGTGAATGGTGATGCTATCACACTATAGTTGGAACTTGGGACGGTGCCTGTGTAAAAGAAAACATACCTCTTGGTAAAATTATAAATGACAGAGCTAAAAACAGTTAGAGGATCTAACTGACAAGGGATTCATCTGCTCGAGTAGTTTACCTTAGGCAACACTTGGGCTGTTCGTTAAGAAGAAAGATGGAATCTTCAGATTTGCATGCACCATGGAGTGATCAAGGTCACCATCAAGAACAAGTATCATTTATTGTGGTTTGATTGAAAAACCAGAATACTAATAAATTAAAATTAATAGAGAGAGGTTTCACAAAACTATACTTTATTCAAACAGGAATCATTTAAACAAAATTCTCACAGTCTTGTTTAATCATATTGACACAAGATTACAATCTCTTGCAACTGACCAATTCCTAAAACCTACCCACAAACTCGCTGACACACCAGCAGTTGTGTTACACCCGTTTTTCACTCAGTTTGGGTTGGAATCACTTAAACAGAACTTTTTCAGTTCTGTGTAATCGGATTGACATAAGAGTACACTCTGTTGAGACTGACCAATTCCTAACTCTACCCAAAAACTCACTGACACAACAGTAGCTGTGTGACACTCGGTTTTCCTTCACCCAGCTCACACACTCTCTCTCTCTCACGAGGTTTTTTCTCTCTAGAAACCCTAGAGGACGACCTGTCCTCTATCACTGCATATATATGCTTCACCATAAGCCCTAATATGCGATTTCCATTTTCACAGATTCTTGCATCTTGAAAATATATCCTCTTTCCTTTTTGTTCAACATTCCAAATATCTCAATTTCCTTTTTCTTATTTAGCTCCACTTTCCATACTTCTACAATCTCCCCCTGTTTATCTGAATGTGACATCACAACAAACTTTGCAAGTATGGAACACATAAAATGTCAGAATTAAAACCTATGTTTTAAACGAAACAGAATCCACATCACCCGATCAATTGTGGACTGCTTGAATACCATCAATGTTGCATAACACAACAGAAGCATTAGTTCTAGTCTAAAGGCACGAAATCACCACGCGAGTGCCATAATCTCCCCTTTCTTGTGTGCACAGTCAGATAAACAAAAACTCTTAAGAAATATACAAAGTACAAATATAAATTAAGAACCACCATGAGCTTCCTCAACTTCGACCGTGTGGAGGGCATCGCGAAAGGGAAGACGGCGCCTAGGGTTTGCGTACACACCAAAAAAACATTAGAAGTATATAAATAGGTGTGAGAAATCGCCTTTTTAAATTGAACTTGATTGTACCAATTACGATTCTTGTGTTACACAGCTCAAGTGTTGTGTAATACAGGACTTGTGTGACACTAGCAAAAAGGTTGTTTTACACACCAATAGTTGCTCCCAAAGAAAATCAGATGCATAGCGCTTATAGATCTCAGAGAACTAGTCCCCCAAAACATTAGAAGTTTGGCCCCATGCATTTCCCACAAAATTTTACAGAAAAACAAAAAGAAACGATGCAACTTACCAGCACATGATGGTAGCTATTTCTCAGCCGAGTAGCTGTCACACACCATAATCTCTACAGAGCAGTCTACGCATTGTCATGACCATCTTCAAGGCATCTAGTCACTTGTCTCTCTCATAAGACATACTTATTCTCCTTTTGATGAATACAACCAATCACAACAACCAATTAAAAAGCATGCACATGTCCCATGTTTGTTTAGCATGGATTTTGGTTGCAACCGCATTCCAAACACATTGAAGAACATAGATTATCTTTGCCCAATCAGGACAGTGATCGAAACCAGCCTAAGGTGTGGTAGCCACTTAGTCCAGAACATGTATCCATCATTTTGGTTGGTTGTGTTACAAATGATTCTACTTTTACACACCACACATTCCTTCCTTAGTTTTTTTTTTCATACTCTTTTTATACTCCTCTCCCACAACTGTTTCTCCTCTCATTCAATATGTATGTTATATATAGGAGACTACAGTGTGTAACACACGCCGACATATGCACCATACAGGTGAGAACAAGTGCGTACTATAGATGAGTAAGCCCATCCTGATAGTGATCAAGCTCAGATTAGAATGTTGTGCATCCTAAGCCAATATGAGTGTCATTCTCGTGAGGCACAATGTGACACAATGCCTATTTTTAGACAGGCATGACAAGTAGCTCTTTCTCTGCAAAGACGTACCAACAAGAGGTTTTATAGCAAATACATTTATCAAGAAGTAAGAAAAACCTGAAACCAAACTCCTTGATGCGCAGCAGGGAGTCACTGTTCGGAAACACCAAGTACCTTGCGCAAAAACACAAAGCAATTGAGATCCAAGGCCTTAGTGAAAATGTCAACTAACTGGTTTTTTGAGGCAACATGTTGAATGAGCACACGCTTGTCGTCCACCAATTGTCGAACAAAGTGATGACATATATCAACATGTTTGGTGCGAGAGTGTTGAACCGGATTCTTTGAAATATCAATGGCACTCTTAGTATCACAATAAACATGTAAGGGATGAGCAACCATACCATAATCGGCTACCATATGATCCATCCAGAGTAATTGGGTACAACAACTTCCCAAAGCAATATATTTAGCCTCTGCAGTAGACAACAACACACAATTTTGTGTTTTACTATGCCAAGATATAAGATTATTACCTAGAAAAAAGCATCCTCCCGAAGTACTCTTCCGATCATTTAAGCTTCCAGCCCAATCGGTGTCACAATATCCTGCAAGATTCAAGTTAATGTCCTTAGAAAAAGTGAGGCCATAGTCTACGGTACCTTTGACATATTTTATGATTCTCTTCACTGCCAACATGTGAGAGACTCGAGGACAGGCTTGGTAGCGCGCGCACACTCCTACACTGAAACACAAATCGGGTCTGCTTGCTGTAAGATACAACAAACTCCCAATCATTCCTCGATACAGATGTTCATCAACCTTTTGTCCTTGTTCATCACGAGATAGTTTGTTAGTCGTACTGATTGGAGTCTTAGAAGTTTTACTCGCTTGCATATCGAAGCGCTTGATCAAATTTCTGGCGTAAGTACTTTGAGAGACTGTTATACCAGAATCATTCTGTTTGATTTGAAGACCCAAGAAGTAGTTGAGCTCACCAACAAGGCTCATCTCAAACTCCTTTGTCATACTCTGGACGAAGTGTGACACAAGAACCTTTGAGGTACCACCGAAGATGATGTCGTCGACATATATTTGAACAATTAGAATGGCTTGTGAATCTTGTTGGATGAACAGGGTTTTGTCAACATTTCCACGATTGAATCCTCCCTCAAGTAGAAATGTTGTGAGTCGATCATACCATGCACGAGGAGCACGTTTCAACTTGTATACATAGTTAGGGAATTCAGGATTCTCAAAGCCTTTAGCTTGAGTAACGTACACTTCCTCCTGCAGAAGTCCATTCAGGAAATCACTCTTGACATCCATTTGAAATAGCATGATATCCAACTGACACGCTATACCAAAAAGTAGACGTATCGATTGAAGACGTGCAACATGAGCAAACGTTTCATTAAAGTCAATTCCTTCAATCTAGGAATACCCTTGTGCAACCAGCCGTGCTTTATTCCGAGTAACGTTGCCATCCTCATCAATCTTTTTCTTGAACACCCATTTAGTTCCCACAATGTTAACGTTAGATGGTCGTTTGACTAGATCCCACACATCAAGACGTTCAAACTGCTCCAATTCTTCATGCATAGCCTCAACCCATAACTCATCCTGAAGTGCTTCTCCAACATTTTTTGGTTTACTATGTGATATGAAACACGCCAGTTTAACCATTTCCCTGAAATTGATCTCCTTGTGGTGCGTTTGCCTAGAATCGAATACATCTCCTATGACTTCATTAGGGGAGTGATTGCGATGAACTTGTACCTTTTTGATACCTAGATCAATGACATTTTCGCTGTCATTTCTCAACTGATCATCAATTTCGTCACTTACTGGTGCTTGTGTAACACACTGAGGTAGGTTTATCTCTAAGGACACATCTTTGTGGACAGCTTCCTCACTATTGAAACTTATTGTATCATCAAAAACCACATTCACATCATCTGCAATGGTTCTGGTTCTACTGTTATAACACTAAAACACCATACTATTTATAGCATAACCCAGAAACATGCCTACATCGCTCCTAGAGTCAAATTTCCCAAGATGCTCCTGATCCCAGAGAATGTAACATACACAACCAAACACATGAAAGTAACTAAGATTAGGAGTTCTACCCTTCTATATTTCATATGGTGTGGTTTTGGTTCCAGGCTTCACATACACACGGTTTATGATGTAACACGCAGTGCTGACAGCTTCAGCCCAGAATCTTGGAGAGACATTGTTCCCATGTATCATTGCTCGTGCCATTTCCTGCAAGGTTCTATTCTCACAACTCCATTTTGTTGGGTTGTTCTTGGAGCAGAGTATTGATGTCTAATTCCCTGATTTTGGCAAAAGGTTTCCAATGTTTCATTTTGGAATTCTCCCCCATGATCACTGCGTATTTGCACTATCCCTCCCTTTTCTGTTTTGAGTTGAAGTGCCCAAATTTTGAAACTCTCTGCAACTTCTGATTTTTCACGCAGAAACCTGACCCATGTATATCTCGAATAATCATCAACAAGAACAAAGACATACATGCATCTTGCAATGCTCTCTGTCTGCACAGGTCCGATCAGATCCATGTGCACTAACTCCAAGATTCGCTTAGTGTGGATTTCACCAACTGATTTGTGCTAAACCTTAATTTGCTTTCCCTTACTGCATGCTTCACAAACTGTAGTGGTTATTTCTTCTAGTTTCGGCACACCCCGAACTACTTCAGCACCTATAATCCTGCTAAGACCATACATATTGATGTGACCAAGTTTACGATGCCATAAATCCAATTGTGATTCTCTTGCAGACATGCATTGATTCAGTTCACTCCACATATAGCAATTGTTCTCTGCTCTAATCCCCATGAGTACTTGATTACCGGAATTATCAAGCACGTGCCAGTTGGTTTGGTCGAAAAAACTTTCATCCCATCATCACACAATTGGCTTATGCTAATCAGGTTGGCCTTTAACCCTTCAACATAATAAACATTCATCAGCTGAGGTTGATTAGATTCTTTTATATTTCCAACTCCCCGAATTTTCCCTTGTCCACCATCACCAAATGTTACACAACCACCCTTTACAGCAGAATAAGCCTTCAATGCTTTGTGGTATCCAGTCATATGACGTGAGCACCCGCTGTCAAAGTACCAAAGGTCTGAACGAGTTCCTTCAGATGAAGTGCACGCAACATTGCAGTTAGTTTGTCCCTCCTTTATTATAGACTTGTCTATGTGTAGCACCTCTTGTTTTGTGTGTAACACAGAACTCAGACCTGGATAATTTTTGACGATCCATACTTTTCCATAACTCATGGGTTCTGGATACATACTTTCCTACTTCACGCCTGTCTCATCTTTGTACGCAGCAATCGACAGAATCTCTTTTAATGGCCAAGACGACCGTAGTGATAACATCTTCTTGGATTTAATGATCGAATCTTCAGATCTGGTTGACATGCAATGCTACCTGACTTTTCTTGTATCACTTCTTGAGCAGTTTCACTTGCTGGAACAAATTTAACTTCATTCACATCACTTGAAACCATTGATTGACATGATGCCATTGACTGCATGTTCCCAGGATAACCTAATCCCCAATTTGCCTTTGGTGGTTGTCCTAATGATAGGATTTTCTTGAGACTTTGTGATTTTGAATTCAGCATACGGATCCTCCTATAGTTGGTATTGAGCTGCTTTTCCAGTGATTGAGTTTTCTCTTGTGCATGAGTACAAAGTGTAGTCAATCTCTCTACCTTTTCTTCAGTTCTAGGCGTTTGTTCCTCTCAAGATCTAGAAGTTTCTACTCCTCATTCTTGGTTATAATTACCTCTTCTTTTCTTGATTCGGTGGGCACAGAGTTGCTCTCATCCAATTCAAATATGTTCACCTTGGCTTTCAGAAGTGCTTTATCCTTTAAAAGCTGCAAATTCTCGGTACTCAAGTTTACCCAATTGTCATACAGTTTTTTGTATTCGGCTTGAGCATTGAATTCCACTTCATCTTCAAAATCATTGTCTTCCATTGATTCTCCATCCGTTGAGTTATTCTCCTTCACAGCAGCAAAAGCCACAAAGTTCAACATTAATGGTTCATCATCCTCAATATCCGATTCATCATCACTAAAAACAAGGAAGGACTTCTCTTTGCGCTTCTGATCACTTGGACAATCACTCCTAGAGTGACCAATTCCCTTATATTCAGAGCAATGAGTCTCCTTAATCTTAGTCAAAGGGCACTCATTCTTGAAATGACCAAAGCCTTCACACTCGTGGCATTGTAGCTATTACTTTCTCCCAAACTTTTCACTGTCAAATCTAGATGACTTGCTTCCTGTCCTATCCGTTTCAGTCTTCTGAAATCTATCAAAAGTGCGATTCTGCCCCTTTTCAACTCTTCTCAACATTTTGTTTAAGTTCCGCGCCATGAGACTCATATTTTCTTCGATTTTTTTGACCCTTTCATCTTCATGATTTGCAGTGAACGCTATCCCTTTGGGCTGAACCACATCGCTTGCTGCTGCCTCCATTTCCTCTGCTTTTAACATACCTGCAAGCTCATCAAATCTCATCTCATCAGTGTTCATAGCAATTTTCAAAACTGCCTTGTGTGGTGCAAACTTTGGTGGCAAACACCGCACTAACTTTTTGAAAAGCTTCTTTTCTTTGTATTTTTTACCCAAAACACTTGCCTCATTCGCCAAACCACTTAACTTAGAGGTGAAACTTGCGATTGATTCATCCTTTTCCATCCTTAGATTCTCAAATCAAGAGGCTAGATGATCAATTCGAGTGCGTCTAACGCTTGTGTCTCCTTCAAAATGATTCACCAGAGTGTCCCATGCCTCCTTAGCTGACTCACAACCCTGTATCAATTTAAATTGATCAAGATCTATTGATGAGAAGATTACCGTTATAACTTTCGAGTTGAATTTTGATGCTGCTTTCTCTGCTTCTGTCCATCTCTCCTTGGATTTGGGAATTTTCAGCTTGTCATCTGATATCATGTAGGGTTCCTCCCATTCATTTATGATCGCTGTCCACCCATCCTCGTCTATCCCACGAATCAGATGCCTCATCCGTGATTTCCAATGACCGAAATTCCCTTCATCCAACACAACTGGTTTCTGGACAGCAATGAATTCTTTCATAGTATCCATGGTTTATTCCAGGACCTCAACCTGTGCTATAGATTATTGAATCTAACTGAGGTGACCCGCTCTGATACCAAGTGAAAAACCAGTATACTAATGAACTAGAATTAATAGAGAGAGGTTTCACAAAACTATACTTTATTCAAATAGAAATCACTTAAACAAAACTTTCATTCTTGTTTAACCACATTAACACAAGATTACACTCTCTTGCGTCTGACCAATTCCTAAAACCTACCCACAAACTCGCTGACACACCAGTAGTTGTGTTACACCCGTTTTTCACTCACCTTGGGTTGGAATCACTTAAATAGAACTCTCTCAGTTCTGTCTAATCAGATTGACACAAGATTACACTCTTTTGAGACTGACCAATTCCTAACTCTACCCAAAAACTCACTGACACAGCAATAGCTGTGTAACACTCGGTTTTCTCTCACCCAACTCACACACTATCTCTGTCACGAGGTTTTCTCTCTCTAAAAACCCTAGAGGACGACATGTCCTCTATCACTGCATATATATGCTTCACCAGAAGCCCTAATATGTGATTTCCATTCTCACAGATGCTTGCATCTTGAGAATATATCCTATTTCCTTTTTGTTCAGCATTCCATATATCTCAACTTTCTTTTTCTTATTTAGCTCCACTTTCCATAGTTTTACATTGATTAGCTATTGGATTAGTTATACAGACTGTTATCGTTCTCAGAGATAGACATGATGTCAATGTACAATGTTGTTGCAATAACATAAGAGACATATTTCTGGAAAAGGGTATGGACACTACAAATTAGTGTAATACCGTTTGGACTGACGAATGTATCAGAAACATTTATGAAACTGATGAAAAATGTATTGTGGAAGTACTTGGATAAGTGCATTATAGTGTTAATCGATGTCATCTTGGTCCAATCGTAGAGTAGGAGGAGCATGGCTAGAACTTGATGGTCATAAAGAACAAGTTGTGTGAGCAAAATCTATATGCAAAGTGGAGGAAGTGTAGTTTCTAGAATATTCCACATAGCATTGGATGCTGGAATAGCAATGGAACAGGAAAAGATTGCAAATTGTACTAGTTGACCAACACTCAAGAGTGATATCAAGGTCGTAGTTTTTTTATTTTGATGGGATACTATCGGAAATTTGTGAAAGGGTTTTGCTAATACAACTAGACCATCACCAAAGTCGATAGGTAAGAAATTCAAGATCGTTAGGTCAAAAGTTGTGTAAAAAATTATAAGAAGTTGAAGAGGAACTCGACATACACGCCCGTGTTGACACACATGTCCGTCTTGGTACTTCCAAGATATGGAGTACCATACATTGTGCACACGGACGCATGTAAGGTAAGCCTTGGATGTGTTCTTATGGAGGAGCATATAACGATGGAGAGCTAACCTATAGCTGGCTACCGTGAGTTTTTGCTCTAAAAATATGTCATCCGTATTTATATCGAACAAAGGTGAACGTGCATACCAACCACAAGAGCATGAATACATCTTTAAAAAAGTACTTAAATTTGAGACTATGCAAGTGAGTACCACTCGGGAAACACCTACCAAGTGGTGGACACCCATAGTGAACGAAGGGTAGACACTTATTAAACAAAGGAAGTTCATAAGCTTATTGCAGCCTTGGAAAGTTTTTGCTTGTGCATCACAACTGTTGAGACATAGGTCATGGGGCTGGAAGCCATAGACTTAGTAGAGAAGTTTTAGAGGATCTGTGATAAAAAAAACATGATAAAAATGTATTTATAATAGAGTGGTGGATGAGTTCCACACACCCAAAAATGGCACTTACGTGTTGGAACCGGATTCGACTTCAAGACTCAAATCTTCCAATCCGAAATGAAGATGGGGCGAAGAATGCTTAAAGCCCGAGTTGCCACTCCAGCCCAAAAAGAGAGTCAAGCTCATTAACCAAAAGTGGATTAATTATTGTAACAGTCAAATATAAATATGGTTTATATAATCGCTAAGTAATATAAATAGAGGAGAAATTCTTTGTAAATCGTTCTAAAAAGATAAGAAGAATTTTTGAGAACAAATATAAACCTTCGCATTGGGATTGAGAGATGAAGTCTTCATATTTAGATGGAGAGCTAAAGTGTTCGTATTGAGATTGAGAGATAAAGTCTTCCTATTTAGATGGAGAGATAAAATCTTCATATTTAGATGGAGAGATAAAATCTTCATATTTAGATGGAGAGCTAAAGTCTTAGTATTTAGATGGAGAGCTAAAAGTCTTAGTATTTATAGATGGAGAGCTAAAGTCTTAGTATTTAGATTGAGTCTTCGTATTGAGAATGATAGATGAAGTCTTTGTATTTAGATTGATAGCTGAAGGGTTCATATTGAGATAGAGATGAAGTCTTTGTATTTTGATTGAGAATTGAAGGGTTCGTGTTTAGAATGAGAGCTAAGTCTTCGTATATAGATTGAGAGCTGAAGTGTTTTCGAATTCAGTTCTCACATTTGGCGACCTCTGTGAAGACAAAATCCACCCAACTATTCACACAAAAAATGTCATGATCCATTGATGCTCAACCAAGATGATACTTTTACCTAGCGGTTATGTTGTGGAGACTAAAGTCGTTAAGGATTCTACAGCCGCATTTTTAGCTTGCAGGATACGTTTAAATTTGAACTGATTAAAAAATTGTGTGAGTCCTCAAACTACCTTCAGAGATTAAGGATTTATATTGCGACTTGTGTTTTGTGATAGCTTTCCTCAATGGACCCGAACCATGGAGCGCAGGCCAAGACACGATGGTACGCAAGAGTTCGGGGTCACACATGTTGAGTAGCATGAGACACACGACACATAGCTCGTGAACTCTGGCTACAGAGCTCGTGAGCTCAGGCCGGGGTACGCGACACGGAGCTCGGGAGCTCAGGCCAGGGTACGTGACATGGCGCTCGACAGCTCAGGCGGGGTACGCGATACAGTGCTCGGGAGCTCAGACTGGGGTACGCGACACGGTGCTCGGGAGCTCAGACCGAGGTAAGTGGCATGGAGCTCGGGAGCTCTGGGCGGGGTACGCGCCATGGATTTCAGGAGCTCAGGCTGGGGTACGCGACACGGAGCTCAGGAGCTCAGGCCCGGGTACGCGACATGGAGATCGGAAGCAATATAGAGATCGGGAGCATGGGCCGGTGTACGCGCCATGGAACTCGAGAGCAGGGGCTGAGATGCGCGGGACAGAGCTTGAGAGGGTCGAACCGGCGGAGATGACCGCTGGAGATAAAGATTTTTTTTTATTTGATCGTCAATTAGAGATGAAGATCGTGAAAGAGAAAAAGGAGGAACTTTTTGTATCTTGAGAGATTCAATAGAAAGAGAAACGAGCTCCCCTCTGACTAAGGCAACATAACAATTGCGAAAGACAAGCATCAAACTCTCTTTAAAGAATAAAAAAAGAAGGACGAGGATGAGAGGGTTCTGGTAAAAGCGTATATAACTACGGGAGTAGTTTCGAATGACAAACATAACGTAAGAAAACTCAAGGTGGTTAGCGCTCATTTCTGTATAACTGACGACCAATTATACAGAAAAAGTTTTGGTGGTCTATACTTGATTTGCTTCAATAAATTAGAAGTCATTCTTCAGAACAAAACCTCGCACTCAAGTAAAGTGGCAAAGATACTACTGACCGACTATGTTGGTAGACTGTGAATGATATTTGAAACAATGCAACAAGTTCCAAACATCTGCTTCCCAAGAACACGAAGCTCGAGAGCCGACAACACAGAGCACGCGGCATAGGTCACATGGATTGAACCGCCTGAAAGTTAAAAAAGAAACAAAAAGGGAAAATATTTCTAAATAACTATGTATAACCTTTGTATCCATTCGAGGAAGATCAAGCTTTGATACCAAAGCAAAATTACAAACATGTAACGGGTAAGCATTACAATTTAAAGGTAAAACCCCGTAAATTCGGAGTAGGAAAATTGGTTTTGTTCAGGGTTTTCAAAAACACGAAGAAGCCAAGAGTCGGAAATTCGGGAGCAACCTAAGAAAGTCCAAACAAAGCACATAAGTAATTAAACACAGAGTGTATGGGCTAGAACTCTTGATCGAACCCCAGTAATAAGATCTTGGAAAGCTTTTCCTTTAAAGAAATAATTTTAATTAGTCTATTTATTTTAATTTTCAAACCCCTTTGGCCGGATCAAAAAGAAATAAAAGGTGCAATCTTTTGCTATCACCATTTTGCCTTTTGAGGCACCTTGTTAGGACGATATTTCATGAAATCATACGTCTCGAAACTCAACAAAGAAACCTTTTCTAAGTTCTGAAAATCATCTCGGACTATAAGAACAGTATAACAAAAGCAAGCAATTTCTCGTTTAAAAAACGGACACGAAACCGTAAAAAAAATAATTTGCATAATTAAGATAAACAGCACAACTCGGAACAAGAATCTGAGACCCTTAGAACGGGATAAACAAAGTAAGTAATTTTTCGTTTAAAACACGGATATGTAACAATAAATATTTTGCATTAGGCTTGGGTTTTTGGCATAAACCGAATAACCCAAACCGGCCAAACCGACAATTTTGATGTTTGGTTTTATTTTAAATAGAAATAATTAATTTTATACGGTTTACAGTTTGGTTTGGTTCAATAATATAAAACTGATCGGTTTTCAGAAACCAAAAATTACAATCGTTTATAAGGGGAAAACCGTAATTTTTTAGCGTAACAATTTCACTTCTCTCTTCTCCCTGCGGTGACACATTTCCCTGCGGTGACACATTTCCCTACGGTGACACCTTTCCCCGCAGCAACACCTTTCCCCGCAGCAACACCTTTCCCTGCGGCAACCCTCTACTCTTTTTCTTCTTATCTTCTTCTTCTTCTCTTTCGGTTTTTTCTTCTGTTTCTTCTTTAAATTATGCTTAGATTTGCACTTGATGTTGCAAAAGGGATGCGCTATCTTCATCAAAACAATATTTTTCACAGGGACCTTAAGACTGGTAATCTTCTTATGGATGAACATGGAGTAAGATTATTCTTCAATATTCAGCTTTTATTTCTACGCTTGATCAACCAGATTCTTAAGGTTCCTAAACTTGGGATAATATCAGCTTGTCAAGGTTTCTGATTTCAGAGTTGCCACAGTGCAAACTGAATCAGGGGTCATCAGAGCTGAATACAGGGACTTACCGGTGGATGGCCCTAGAGGTATGTTGTTTGGTGTAAAAGGAAAGCTTTTTGGTGTGTTGTATTTATTATCTATCTATGTCTTACTTGTGAAATCCACCAAGTGATTGAGCACAAAGCTTACAATCACAACGCAAATGTGATCAGTTATGCGATTGTGCTGTGGGACCTTTTGACCGGTGATGTAGAGTGGAGAGTGGAAAAAGAGAAAACATTTTGCCGGAAAATCAAGATTGGACCGAGAAAACCAAAATTGGACTGAGAAAACCAAAATTGTATCTCAAAAACCGAATACACCAAATTTGACCCAAAAATCAAACGAAATAAACCAAAATTCACCAAACCAACCAAAACTTCCATCATTAAACCGATTATAAAAAAATTTCTGAAATTAAATAAAAAATACTCTTCTGATCCGGTTTCGTTCAGAAGAAAATTATATATGAAAACCAAACTTATTAACCCAACAAAAAAAACAAACCGAACATAACCGATAATTTTCAATACGTGCCCAAGTTGTAAGGAATAAAGATGTTGCAATCTGAACACATTAAGTGCACTTCGGGCCATAATAGCAGATCTTGGAGAAGAAGGATCCGTCTGATCCTATGGTGGCTAGTGCATGGTAGTTTGATTTTAGACTTCCTTAGGGCCTTAATAATCTCTCCTGGACGCCATGTCTTGATTTGCAAGTGATTAAACCAAATGGTCATCTCACTTGCCATCAACGGCTCCAATCGGTTCATTTGAAGGTACGGATAGACCTGCCTGGTCTAAGGTATGTTTGGGCTTCTAAAATTTCTTAAGAGAGCTCTTATATGTACCAAAAAGTCTTCTTGTTGCCCAAACAAATATTTGGAGACTCTCATATAAGAAAAGTTTCAAATATGATAAGTTTCGGCAACTCCAACTTGACAAATGATGCATGACTTGATCTGATATGGTTGGGGTGAGCTCCATGTTTCGACATGGTCTATGTGAGTCAGGATTATAGGCCTGGTTTGTTCTTGGCTGGAAGCTTCTTGGTTAGGCTTGAATTCATGAAGATACGCCCTTGTATCCTTTTATGCGTATTTGGCCGCCTTCGTGTTCCTTGGGCCAGCCAGGCCGGCGACTTGGCCGGGGATTGGGCCAATGACCATATCATACCCTCCCCCTTCAGAAATTTTTTCCCTCAAAACATTTTGGTCTGCATATAGAAAAGGCAAGTTAGTACCTTGATTTACTTGAGGGTTATGGCATTAATTGCTTTGGTTTATGGCCCTCATATGGTTCGGATGTGGCCGTTGTGGATATGATGGTTTCTCCTTGATAAGCATTAAAGCAATTACTCCTTTACATGGAAGCTAGTTTCTTTGCTTGGTGTTCAAGGTGTTGGATTCTCCATGGTCTCCTCTTTGTTCCGAACATCGATTTAGTGCATGAGGTGTTTCTTCTTGGGCTTTGTTGGATCTTTGTATACCTAGAACTGTTTCAAAATTTTTTGACAAACACAAGTGCATTATTCTAGTACTGGAGTTTCAAATTCAGACTCCTTTATTTCCTTCACACTTTTAGGCTTAATAATTTTGGGTTCTACTAGCAAGGTTTTTATTACTTGTCTAGTTGGACATATCTTAGCAAATGTTCTCTTTCTTGACATCAATTGACATCTATAGCATATAATTTTATCTAGTTTTAAATTGTCAGAGGATTTACCTGGTTTTTCTTTATCGTGTAGTTCAGGCAAAAGCTTTGATGGTTGCTTGTCTACAGTGGGTTGAGGCTTTGGAACTTGCCGGTCATCTTTGGGTTAAACAATTGGTTTAGCTCCTGTGTTAAATCCTAAAGTGTTTGAAAACACTTTATTTTCTTGTGGACAATAAACTCTTGTTTGCCTAGGTTTTGTGTTTGACATTGATGCTAAAAACCATCTTTTTGGTTTGGAGTTTGCATGGATCTTCACATAATATTGTTGGCGAGCTGATATATTCCTCACAAACTCATCATACATCAGCTGCTTCATTTTATCCCATGCTACCTCTAGTTCATCATATTCTAACCGTATGTAGGGGTCTTGCTCCCAAATCCTAAAGGCATCTTTGGTTAGGGTTTCTTCGGCATAGGCTGCCTTTTCTTCCTCTTGAATTTGGTTATTTTGGAGCCAATCTTCCATGTATTGTTCCCACTTGAGATAGGCATATGGTCCTTGTTCATGGCATGACAATGAGATGTATTCCAGTTTATGATTTTTTTCACCATTCGATTGTTGCTCCCATGGTTCGGCCAGGTGGTGCTTGGGCCATTCTTCTTCATATTCCACCTCATCACCATGGATTACTCCTTTTTTTCTCGTACTCTACTTCGTAGACGACTTTGGGAGTTAGTCTCTTCATGCCATTATTCTCCTTCTTGGTTTTTTCTTTATAATCTCTTTGATAACTTTCTTCTTCTTCAAACCAACTTTCATGGCTCATGTTTTGGTCATAGCCCGGTGGTTATGGTTCAAAGTTTTCCCCTTCTGGTTCTTCTTCAAAGTCAGTCTCCAAATAGTTTTCATGCCATGAATCTTTTCCATATTCACCCTTGTTGGTGCTTAGGCATTGATCGTAGTCATTATCTTGACTACAATCGGGTTGTGGTATGCTCATGGTGTCTTCTTATTCATCATAGTGCTCCATCACTAAAGTTTGTAGCTTGCAAGACAAGAAGAATAAGTATCAAGTCCAAATCAACAAATATATGAACTTCAATTAATAGAGAATATAACAATAACTCAAATAGCAATTCTAAAAGGAAATCGCCTAAAATGAATATTTCTTAAGGATTTGTGATATTTTTTGGCAAACGAGCTAAAAAAACAAACTAAAAGACAATACTTATTTTTGTTTTTTCTATTTGAATTATAATTAGGATGAAAATAATAAGAACATTATATAGGTCTCTTTTTTCTTTTTTCTTTTAAATTTAACTAGCAACTAAATTCGACAAATAAGAAATAATAAAATAAATGATGTTTATATATATTTTTTTGGGTTTTCTCTTAATATGAACGAAATTAAGTAAACATGAAATACAATTTTTTTTGGTTTTAGATTTAAATGAGAAGAAACAACAAAAACAATGCAAATAAATAATTAAAAACAAATTTTTTGTATTTGGTTTTTTTCGATAAGATGTAAATAAGAAAATGCAAAACAAAATCATAAAGGATAAAGGTTGGATGAAAAAAACCTGGGTAGGAGCTTTTAGCTCTAATACCAAATAATGTAAGATTGAGAATCAATATCACAAGCGGTAGGTCCGTGAGTCACAAGGCCAAAAATCTCTCTTGGCTTAAACAGGCAAGGGAACTAAAAGGAGAGGGTTTTGATCGAATCACACGATCAATGGAGAAGCAAGGGGAGTTTTAATCACTCAAATAACTTGGCCATGGCTTCAAAAGAAAGGAAGTGAATCACACACTTAATGTCTAAAGAACAAGAACAAGATTCAAAGACAAGACTTTTGAAAAAAAAACTTGTATTCAACTTTTTATTTCGATGGTGGTCTAAGTTTACAATGAGGTCGTGCTCAACTTATATAGTGCTCATAGCAACGGTCCTAAAGTTTTTTAAAAAGAAAAAGAAATCGTACATTTAAAGTATATGGCCGTTGGCCATTAATGTCTTGTGTAGCAAACATGGGAAGTGTAAATGTAAGGTGTCTAGGTACATCTTGAAAGCTTAGAGAAAAATATAAGGTGTTTAGGTATATCCTACATGCTTTGTAAAGTCTTTAATACGTTCTCAAGTTGCAAGTAACAACGATGTTGCAATATGAACACATTAAATGCCCTTAGGTCCATATATGGCAAGTCTTGGAGAAGAGAGATCCGCCTGATCCTATGTTACCTGGTGCATGTTCGGTTGATTTTGAGCTTTCTTAAGGCCTTAATAGTCTCTCCTGGACACCATGTTTTGATTTGCAAGGGATTAAACCGGTTGGTCATCTCATTTGGCATAAACGGCTCCAATCGGTTCATTTGAAAGTACGGATGGACTTCTAGAAGTGCTCCACGTCCAAGGCATGTTTGGGCTTCTAGAAGTGCTTAAGAGAGCTCCAGTAAGTACCCCAACGTATCATGGTTGCCAAAGAAATATTTGGAGACTTTCATATAAGGACAATTTAAAATATTGTAAGTTTCGGTAACACCAACTTGATGAATAGTGCATGACTTGATCCGGCATGGTTTGAGGTGAGCTTCATGTCGACGCATGTCCTATGTGAGTCAGGGTTATATTTATGGATTGGTATTGGCTCGCCACTTTTTGGTTGGGCTTGTATTTATTAACATACACCCATATATCATTTTGCTCGTATTTGGCCGCTTTTGTGTTCTTTAGTTCGGCCACGCCGGCTAGTTGGCCGGAGGTTGGTGTAAGAATATTGAGATTATAGAGGAGAAATGTGAAGAATTGAATCTGAAAAATCAAAGAGAAGTATGAGAAAATGAGAAATGACTTAGACTTATGGAGAAGAATCTCCTAAGAGTATTTTATACATTGAGTCTTTACAGCCCTTTTATAGAGGATTTACAATGTGAACACAAAAGAAAACGAATTCAAACTTGTGGATGAGTTTGAATAGAGGAGGAGCCTGTCAACAACCAATGAGAAGAGAGGAGACAGCAGGCATGACTGTTTGGTGTGGTTACCAAGACTGTGTGCAGCAGGCATGACTGTTTGGTGTGGTTACCAAGACTGTGTGCAGCAGGCATGACTGTTTGGTGTGGTTGCCAAGACTGTGTGCAGCATGGGCATGTCCTTTTCACCTTGATTCTTCTCCCAAGGTAGCTATTTAACCATTTCAACCATGTGGTTAATAATAACCCATCCTTTTTCATTTCCTTGTTATTCAAACTGAATTTTCGTGCTCACACTTGCCTTGTAGGTCAAGATAGGTCTTATTTGATTTTCCTATGTCAATACTCCCCTCAAGCTAAAGACTTTGGAATCACCCTAAAGTCTTAAGCTTGGGAACCCAAGGCAACACCTCATTAAAAACCTTATTAAGGAAAACCACTTGGGACAAAACGTTAATAAGGGAAAAAGAGTGTGCTGCTCTTGGATTAGGAGACCTTTGATCATGGGTGTGATAAATCAACAAGCCCAAGTTTGCTAAAGATGTTCTTGCAAACTTTGAGACTTGCTGCCTTTGTGAAGATGTCAGCTAGTTGGTCTTCACTCCTTGTATAACATGGCAGAATGGTTCCATCTTGAACTTTCTCCCTAACCTTATGGCAGTCGATCTCTATGTGCTTGGTCCTCTCGTGAAACACTGAGTTTGAAGCTATGTGAATGGCTGCCTGATTATCACAATGGAAGGTAATTGGCCCTGGTTGTGCAATACCGAAATCTTTCAAGAGTGCTTTGAGCCAAGTTACTTCATTTGTCAGCTTCCTCATAGCCCTATATTCTGCTTCAGCACTAGAACATGATACCACCTTCTGCTTCTTAGTCTTCCAAGTGACTAAGTTCCCACCAACGAAGGTGCAATACCCAGTGGTTGATTTCCTATCCACCCTATCACCAGCCCAATCCGCATCACAATACCCGACAATCTCAGTGTTCCCATTCTTGCCCATCCATATACCTTGACCAGGAGATCCTTTGATGTATCTAAGGATCCTTTCTACCATGCTCCAATGATATACAGTAGGCTTTTGCATATGTTGACTCACTTGATTCACAGCAAAACACAAGTCTGGTCGTGTGAGGGTGAGGTAGATCAGCTTCCCAACTAGTCTCCTATACTGAGAAACATCCTTAAATAACTCATCAGCTTTCTCCCCTTTCCGTTGACCTTGTAGCCATCTTCAAGAGGAGTTTTGGCCGGTTTAGCCCCAAGCTTTCCCGTGTCTGTCAACAGATCAAGAGCATACTTTCTTTGGGATAGAAAGAGCCCTTCTTGAGACCGACACACTTCAATACCCAAGAAGTACTTCAACTCTCCAAGATCCTTGATGTCAAATGATCTGTTTAAGAAGGCCTTTGTGGACTGAATTCCTTCCTTATCATCTCCTGTGATGATAAGGTCATCCACATAAACCAAGACCGCCACGATTCCTTTGGAGTTTTGACGAGTGAACAAAGTATGATCTGAATGGGATTTCCTAAACCCATTATCAGTAAGTGTGGAGCTTAATTTGTGATACCAGGCCCTTGGTGACTGCTTCAACCCATATATTGCCTTCCTAAGTCTTAGAACCTGTCCCTCTTTGCAAAGATCTTCAAGGCCTGGTGGTGGAGTCATATACACTTCCTCTTCAAGTTCTCCTTGTAGGAATGCGTTCTTGACATCCATTTGCCATAAGTCCCAAGTCAGATTCGTAGCTAGTGAAAGAACAACCCTTACAGTGTGTAGCTTAGCCACCGGTGCAAATGTATCAGTATAGTCCTCTCCATATGTCTGAGTGAAACCTCTTGCAACTAGACGTGCCTTGTACCTTTCTATGTCCCCATTGCTCTTATACTTGATGGTGAACACCCACTTGGAACTCACAGCCTTCTTGCCTTTGGGAAGTTCTTGTATATCCCATGTATGATTCCTTTCCATAGCTCCCTTCTCATCTCTTACTGCATCTAACCATTCTTTCTTGCTCTCAGCTTCTTCATAAGTCCTTGGAATCTGACTTTGTTCAATCTTTCCAAGGAATGCTTGATGACTAGATGGCAAGAGGTCAAGGGAACAAACAGCTTGTATGGGATGAGCCACGGCCTGGTTGTTGTAGAATACCCTAGTGTTCCTAAGTCTAGTACTCCTCCTTAAATGCTGAACAGGTGGTGCAGCCTCCTCTACAACCGTTTCCTCTTCCATTTGGTGAATAGGTTCCTCTATACCCACTTCCAAGTCGTCTTGTTCTTGATTTTGGGCCATAGCTTCTTCTTGGATTGGAGTTGGTTCTTGAGTTACCACCCTTGTTCATTCTCTTGGGTATCTTGTGAACTACTTAAGGTTCTTGTTTCTTCGTGTCTTGAATCCTTTGGCAGATCATTTCCCAAATGATTCAAGAGAAACCTCAAACTCGTAGCCAAATCAGAAGGTGACCTTGAGAGATCCTTCAATCCTTCCCAATCTTTCTGATCATAATAGCTTCGTTCTTCTATGAACTTGACATCTCTAGACACATATGTCCTGTTGTTGCTCGGATCATAGCACTTATAACCCTTTTGTGTTGTCGAATATCCAAGGAACATACACTTGATGCTCTTTGCCTCCAACTTGTTTCTTAGATCACCTGGAACATACACAAAGCACACACACCCAAATACACGTAAATAATCAATGGAAGGTTTAGTTTTATTGAGTACCTCAAATGGGGATATATCTTGCAAGACTTTGGTTGGAATCCGATTGATGAGGTAGCAAGCAACCAAGACTGCATCTCCCCAAAAACTTTTAGGAACATTGGTATGAAACATCATGGATCTTGCTACTTCCATTAAGTGTCGGTTCTTCCTTTCAGCAACTCCATTTTGTTGTGGTGTGTGTGGACAGCTAGTTTGATGTAGTATTCCATGTTTGTTTAGATGAGCTTTGAATCTTTGACTTGTGTATTCCCTCCATTATCTGATCTTAACACTTTGATCTTGGCATTGAATTGATTAGTAACATAATTATGAAAGTTTATAAATGCCTCATAAACCCTATCTTTAGATGGAAGTAATGTAACCCATGTATATTTCGATTTCTCATCTATAAAGGTCACAAAGTATTTATTCCTATCTCTAGACATGTAAGGTGAGGTCCAAACATCGGAATGTACTAAATCAAAGCAATGCTCATAAATTGTAGACGATTTAGGGAAAACAACACGACAATGTTTGCCAAGGATACAAGCCTCACAAACTGAGTGATCATAAGCGACATTAGGAATTATTAAGCTTAAAGCACGAGCATGAGGATGTCCTAATCTAGCATGCCATAAGACATCTTTATTAGCAAAAACACAGGATTTGAAAGCTAAGGAATCCAAATTGCTTGGAGGGTCTTCAAGAACATAGAGCTCATCTTGAGTTACACCACCTCCAAGTATCTTACCACTCTTAATATCCTGAAAGTAAACATTGTTAGGCCCAAATGTAACATTGCAATTGAGGTCTTTAGTAGCCTTTTGACAGAAACTAGATTAGACTTAAATTTAGGTACAAAGAATGCATTAGTTTCTTTGTCAAATAGTCTTAATTTTCCGGTTCCTTCAATTGGAATACCCTTACCATCAGCTATAGTTACTTGTCCTAGACATGGTTCAATGTTCTTTAACAACCTAGCATTGCTAATCATATGGTGAGAAGCACCTGAATCCACTACCAACTTATGATCTGGTTTATCAAGCGATTTATGGGAGTAGAGTGTGATACCGGAGAGTTTTGAGGCATAGGCCTTGATGAGATCCTCCAAGTCACTCTTCTTAACATACTCCATGGATACATTCATAGCTAGCTCCCCTCCTTGGTTGGATGAACTTGCCGGTTCAGTCGCAACCATTTGAGAGATGTTAGCCTTTGAATCCTTGAACCGGTTTGGCTTGAGATGAGGATGAAGTATCCAGCACTTGTCCTTGATGTGGCCATTCCTCTTACAATGCTCACACATCACACTCTTCCTATCCTCTTGCTTAAACACGCTTTTGTTGGCCATGACTAGTTCTCCTTTACCACCAAACAAACCAATGTTGCCTTGCTCCCTTTGAATCCGTGAGCACACCTCTTTGAAATCAGGGAGTTTTGGCTCTCTCAGGATGGACTTAATCACATCCTTAAAGGCTGGATTTAGGTTGAGAAGGAGCCCAAATATCTTGTCTTGTTCCTTCCTTTCATTAAGCACCTTTGGATCCATAGAACTTGGTCTCAACATGTCAAGCTCGGACCATGTTGACTGGAACTTGCCCAAGAATTTTGTGAACTCCATATCCTCTTGGTGTAGATCATTGAGAGCCTTCTTAACCTCATACACACGGCTGAGGTTTGAAACATCCCCATACACCCTCTTGAGAGTGTCCCAAAGAGACTTGGCAGTTTCACAATGTGAATAAGCTTCAAGAATGGATGGGTCCAATGAATTTTGGAGGAATCCAAGGACTGATTGATCTTCTTGGAACCACCTAGCTTCTTCTTTTCTTGTTGCCTCATCCTTCTTCTCCTTTGGATCATCTATAGATGGAGTATTATCCTCCAAGATATGATTCCAAAGTCCTTTGCCACAAATGGCTGTCTTGATGGTTCTTGACCATAATGTGTAGTTCAAGCCTTTGAGAACTACTGCTATCACCGTAGGTTTCAGGCTGGAACTAATTTGAACTGTATCCTCCATTGTTAGGCTTTGAAGAGCTCAAAGGAAGCAGCTTTTATGGTTGAATGAAACCGTGAGTTTTTAGTTTAAAGACTGAGAGATTTTTGACAGAATTTTAGATTAGAAACTGAGAGATTTGAGTAGAAAAGATAAGAGAATGATCTTATGCTCTGATACCATGTAAGAATATTGAGATTATAGAGGAGAAATGTGAAGAATTGAATCTGAAAACTCAAAGAGAAGTATGAGAAAATGAGAAATGACTTAGACTTATGGAGAAGAATCTCCTAAGAGTATTTTATACATTGAGTCTTTACAGCCCTTTTATAGAGGATTTACAATGTGAACACAAAAGAAAACGAATTCAAACTTGTGGATGAGTTTGAATAGAGGAGGAGCCTGTCAACAACCAATGAGAAGAGAGGAGACAGCATGGGCATGACTGTTTGGTGTGGTTACCAAGACTGTGTGCAGCAGGCATGACTGTTTGGTGTGGTTGCCAAGACTGTGTGCAGCATGGGCATGACTTTTCACCTTGATTCTTCTCCCAAGGTAGCTATTTAACCATTTCAACCATGTGGTTAATAATAACCCATCCTTTTTCATTTCCCTTGTTATTCAAACTGAATTTTCGTGCTCACACTTGCCTTGTAGGTCAAGATAGGTCTTATTTGATTTTCCTATATCAATAGTTGGACCGATGACCACATCAGGAAACCCTAACATAGATTTCATGTTCGAAGTATTTGATTTCGTTACAGTTCATTCTTGACTACAAAGTTATGCTATACCTAACATATATTACTTTTTAAATTTTCTATCCAAATTATTATAAAACGGTGGAATCTTTCTTAATCGACTACTAAATTTCAAACAACAAATTTTTTTCAACACTCTAGATCGGCAAACATATTCTTCCTCTTCATCGTCGACGAACATCTTCATCACATGTTTTAGAGTGATGGAATGAAAAAAAGAAAAGTTCAATTCCTTCAGCTACACAAATTTATACAATTAAATCTATATCAATTCGTAATTTTTGAGTATTTTTTAACAATATAAATTGTGTTTCTTCTGTAAACTACACAAACTTTATGAATTTTTACAATTACAGAAATTCTATTAACGTGTAAATGTTAAATCGCTATTAAACCTAGTTTTAATTTAAAAATATAATTTTAATTTTGAAATCAACCTAAACCAAAATTTTAATTTGGTTCAAAAATCCAACCCATAGATTTCGTGTAGTTTACGATAGTGAACCCAAAAAGAAGTCTCTTTCTCATCATATCGAATGGGTAATTAGTCACGTAAACCAGTTTTGAAAGTGTTATTATTCATAGATTATTTGATAGCATTGAATTGTCACTCTGTAATTGTCGTAATAAATATGAAGCAGGTTGATCAGTATTGGAATATAAGACACATTTTGTATTTTTTTAGAAAAATATAATTCATTGACAATATATATGCGTTTATATAAAGGGAAATTCAAAAATATCCTTATTCAAATAATTTTCCAAAAATATTATTGTTTGTTAGCTATTTAAAATAATACTTTTACATGTAGTTATGACAATATTTATAACAGTATAAACCCAGATAACTAATTTATAAAATTTTATAAGAATATTATAAAATATTTCTTTTAATTTATCACATGTTTATAAAATTTTGTTATAAAATATCGATTATTTATAAACGTTTGAAAATGAATTCCTACGAGCAAAAATTATATGGTTATAAACATATATAGAAATAGTATTTTTTAAAAGAAGTCATTTTTTCATCTGTAAAATGATATCACAAAATGTGATAATTATTTAATTAAGTACAACATAAAATATAAAGATAAATGGTTTATATTTGAAACACTTGTCAAATAAGAAAAGCTTATTTATTCTCAAATAAATATGTACAATATAAAAAAAAATAACAGGACAAAGTATATGACCACATTATGAATCTGTGTACAGGTAGAAGATTAGAACTAAAATACAACAAATAGTTTAGTCAATTTTTTCTCAGCTAATCTGTCCTAATCTAACTACAAAAATGATAATTAAAAATTGTTATTTTTTATGAAAAATTCGTATGACATGTCTTAAAACATTACAAAATCATTTATATTTGAAATATTTTTCCAATTTATTCTCAAATAATAAATCTATCTTTCATGTAAAACAAGGGACCATACTAAAATATGTACGATAATCGAATATAATATGATAACAATTACATACAAACTTCCATTGACCTAATTAAGTCAACGATGAGTTATGTCGACATTATGATTTTTTTAGAGAATATAACATATGTATGTTTATTATAAACAAAAGATAGAATAACAGTATAACTAATCATAAAATCAACACTTTTCACTATAAATAGATTAGATACTCCAATGTTTGTGAAAGTAAGAAAAGCAATCAAACTAACTAAAGAAAAATAAACAAAAACAGCAAAAATGGCAAAGAACTTCAACTTCATATGCTTGACGGCCAGTGTCTTACTCGTCATTTTTGTGCTTTCTGCAGGTAACTATCAAAACACTTTATTTTACATATATTTACAAAATTCTCACCAAATAATATAATTATATATATGTTATAATATAAATGTTAAATTTTCCTAAACAAAGTTTTGAATGTTAGTATATAGTATGTTTCATTTTTATATACATTCATAAATACAACACAAATGAATGATTACGAGTGTTATTTGAAACATTAATCATGTATTTATATATTAAAACATTAATCATGTATTCATATATTACGATGATAATGAACTTGATGGCTATATTGATGTATAGAAATCCCGAGGAGCGATGCACAATGTGGTCTATTCTTAGGTGAATGTGATCTACAATCAACATGTACTAAACCCCTTTGTGAAGTTTGTTGTTTGAACAAGTTTCTCACTCTTCATTGCGATGGAAGATGTGAGCCTGAAGATGGCGTAGAACACTGTCACTGCTATGGATATAAATGAAAAACTAAATCAACTTATTCCTAATAAACCAAAACATGATGTTTTATCCTTTCGCTTGTATTTAAGTTATCAGCAAATAAATAACGGATAGCTAAAATGGGACTGGTTGAACCCCTTGTTGTGTGCCTTTGTTTGTAAAAATCAAATACTTAAACATTGTGTATGTGTGCTTTATATTTTGATCTCTATTGGTTGAACCACAATTTGAATTTCTGAACAATTTTAATACAATACCGTCGGAAAAAAGGAAATATTGGTTGGGTTTGGTTTTGTAGCACTAATAAAAATAAATTATCTAATAAATAGAAGATAACAATAACAAAACATCATTAACAAAAATGAAATCAGATCGCATTAAGTCAAGTTTCATTTATCATATTGTGTTATAACTTTAATTTTGAGTAATACCATAAAATAGCACATTTTAAAGTTTTTCTTCCAAATCTAACATCATAAAATTAAATTCCCAAAAATAGCATAAATACTTATTTAAAAATAATTATTTGTTATAAATAAATTATACATAAACTTAGAGTATTGTATTTGAGTTCATTATTTCCAATTTAGGATTTAATTTTTTTCTATTAAAATATAGTTTTAATGCATTTTAATCTTAAATTTATGCTATTATTGGAAATTTCAACTAATGATGCTATTTTTGAAACAAAAACTTAGAAATGTGCTATTTTAGACATTTGCCCTTTAATTTTTGGTTGTTGAGAATATTCTTAATTTTTGATCTTTTTATCCAATATACTTTCCACATATTACCATGACTCTCATGAGATGATAAAACAAAATCAAACATCAAGCAAGCCTATAGTTAAAAAAACAACACTAATAAGACACCCATAATTAGCATCACATTCACCATAAATCCATTTTTGGAACCTAAAGTTTGACTTAAGGGTTCTACTCACATGCAACTTAAGAATAAATATAAGTATATGAAATCAAACATATTAAATCAATTAAATAATAAAGATTTTATAATATTTCCCCGAATTGTCAAAAAGGAAGAAATCGTTTCTGGAAAAACAAATTTGTATAAAATAAAGAATAGATGCAACAAGAAAGAAATAAGGTTTTAAAGCTAAACCAAATGGGACCTCATTCCTCTAAAGACAAATATGGTCAACTGATATTTGAGGAACACAGTGAGAAGGGACTCGAGAGGAAAAACGTGGTCGATGTGTTTGACCAGTGCATTGTTGTTCCGAGTGCCACCTATGTGCATGAAGAATACAGGTCATTGTGCTTGTTTTGTGTAGTTCATGTGTGAATGTCACTAGTATGGGAAAGAGTATCGTGCACCAGTGCCCTGTTTTGATGACAAAATTGTGGTGGAACAAGGATAATTTTAGAAAGATTCAGTTTTTAACTTATTTTCTTCCAGCTTTCAAATGATAGATTATCATGTTTTATTTAAGTATATTAGAGTGTAATTAAGATAGATTAGTTAATTAGTTAACTTCATCAGTTGTATAAATACAGAGCAAGTTGCCCAATCAATATCAGGATAAAGGACCAAAATCATATGAACAATTGTCTTCGTAATTATTTCAACTCAATTTTAGTAGTAGTGCATACAGAACGGTGACAAAATATGAATTTTTTACATGAAGTTTATCACGAGTGCCCTTTTCTGGGAATCATTTAACACCGTGACTAAACCATGGAAAATTGTTGACTCATGTGACATTGTAGCAAGTAAAACTCAATATGGCAATTGATAGACGAAAATGCAAGTTAAAATGACGTTTTAAATTATGATTAAAAAAATCATAAAACTATCATAAACCTGCGACTGATGCAAATACCATGATTCATAAAAAATCATAAAATTCATAAACCTCCCATTGGTGCAAATGCCATGAAGAACTAGATGCAAATCCATAAAAGATTTCACGCAAAACTATCCGAAAGTCTAATGTTTCACAAAAATCATTGAAAGCAATTAGTATTCTTACGATTGCGGTGGTCTTTCCCCATCAGCAAAGGTCATAAACTCGCCGTCTTCCATATTAGCGTTGTTCACGTTGTAGTCGTCGTCTCTTGTACATGATTTTCTCTTAACCGTTTTGACCTTCTCTACTCCAAAGTTAGAACATTTCTTTTTGTTGTGTTCAGTAATACAACATCAACCACAATGCATAATTTTTTTCCTCTTGGATGATCTTTTTTGTCGGCGACTCATGTCTCCCTTTCTTTCTCTTTGGTTTTGGTTTTCTCCCTTTTCTGTTTCAACTTGTTCAACCAAACTAGCCGGAAGATACACTATTGAACCATAAATCTTCCCAAAAAACATACCATTAACCGGTCGAATGGAGTCATTGTAAATTTGTTGTGGCCTCGAGGTCAAATACCAATTAGATGTGTAATCTTCGTAGTTAAGATTCTTCTCAAAGATGACACGCAAGACATGATGACAAGGAAGGCACCTCATTTCCCATCTTCGGCAAGCACATGTCCTTGATGCTAAATGCAAACTGAAAGCTCTACCGGACTCTAGTACATCACAATTCTTAGCTGATCCCGGAAAAATCCTGTAGAATTTGACCCTTTGCTACTCAAATTCTATTGTTAGAGTAGCTTTTGAAGTGTATCTACTTGTATGATTCAATTTTGCCGTTTTTCTGCAAAAAATGCGAACCATAGTTTTTCTTCTTATCATCTCCAACATCTCAATCATAGCCATATACCTTGCTGAATTAATGGTATTGTTGAAAGACTCGGATATGTTGTTTTCAATATCGAAACAACTAAAAAATGTTTTGCAGTAAGCAAGACTACAATTCTTTCGGCCTCGTCATCGAAGCGGCTTCCGGATTCTTTTCCATCATTGCTTCAAACAGCCGCATATCATACGTCTTCACCATCTCCAAATTTGCACTTAGCCATCGTGTAACTCTTTGCAACCCTCCAAAACAGTGGCTTTATCTCACTTTGATGAGAGAAAATCTTCTTCAAATTCCCATAAATATGATGAGCACACATCCTATGTTCAACCTGATTCTTAGCATCCATATGGATCATATTTAGATGAAAATCAACTTTCAGCTTTGATTGCTACCTTTTGTATATCTGATATTTTTGGGAAATTTTCTCCATTTTGCAAACTAAAATTTTCCTTCAGCTTTCATACGAACCAAACCCAATTCTCTTAATACTCAATATCGACAACTACCATGCAATTTTGTACATTTGATTGTTAGCGTCCCTTCCTACAGCAGCTAATAACTAGCCCTTCAGTGTGTTTTTTTTAGAAAACAACCATCTAGACCGAAGATAGGTCAGTACCACATTGTCCATAATCTTTGGAGGACTTCAAAACACACATAAAATCTTTAAAATATTTTGGCTCCAGCTTACCAAATACGGTTTCAAGCTCCACAGTAGACCCATGGTTACAACTACAATGGCAAAATGTATGGTATTAATCAATAAAGTTAAAAACGAACAAACACATTCATTTACTAAGTAACTTACTTAAGCAGTGCTAATCGTTAATCATTTAGCCTTGAAAACTGCTCCTCATGCTCATGCATAATGTGATCTACTGCGCTTCTCTTTGCTTTTTTACACTTATCGATGTCAGTGATCAAATTTCACCGTTTCAGGATTTGCTCTTGCATTGTCTTTGGTCAACAACTCGCGTCCCTTTAGCGGCTTCACACATCTTATTAAAAACTCGCATCTCCGGTAGACCACTTCTTCCGATCCTTATTCCCTTCAAAAGGCATCTTGTATCATATTTTCTGGCCATAGAATGTTTCCCCTAACTCATTTTCGATCATGGTGAATAAATCTTCGAGTTTAGATTCTATATTTTTAACTTCACCACAAAGATAACCAACATCTTGATAAATTTGGTGTTAGAGAAAATGATACTTCTATTATTCCCTGAAAAAATACAAGATTCAAAAGCAAAAGAAAATTATTTCTCTTACTCCCCTGCTCTCAGTCGATTCTTCTTACATGATCCCCCTCTTTCCTCCTTTCTTCTCTCCAATTAATCCTCCCCCTGCAGGATCGGTTATTCTCTGACATTAACTGTCTTGGGATCCTCTTGCAGGATCGGTTATTCTCTGACATTAACTGTCTTGGGATCCTCACACTGTACCATGATTACCTCCCTTGGTTGATTCAGGCCCAACTTCTCAATAGCTGATCCACTAAGTTTCTCTCCACACTCTTGTGCTTTCTCCCTTGAGCCCATTCCTTCTAAGTTCTTGGGTCACCTTCGGTATTGATAAAATATTGGAGGATGTTTATCCTCATACGTATCAATACCCGGCACGTCGAAATCAATCTTGTCCCAAAGATTGAAGTCCGGATACGAACCCTTAAACTGCTCAGCGGAGATCCACGAATCTTCATGTTCAGCCGCCCCTTTCCAACGCACCAAGAACTCTAGCTTCCCTGATTTGGTGTCGCATCTTGAGCCCCTTATCTCTTCTGGTTCGCTAATCATCTCCAATTCCTCCATAAGCTGAGCCGGTAATGGAGAACTTTTTGTTTGGCTGCTGATGGACTTCTTCAACAAAGAAATGTGAAAAACATTATGTATTTTAGCTGACGGCGGAAGATTCAACCGATAGGTTACTGCTCCAATCTGTGCTATCACTTCATACGGTCCGTAATACCTTGCCGCCAATTTTTCATTCGTACGTGTGGCAAATGCTCTCTGTCGTTACGACTTTATTTTGAGATAAACTCAATCGCCCACCTGAAATTCCACATCCCTACGGCGCCCATCTGTATACTTCTTCATCAACTGCTGTGCACATTCCAAGTGCATGCGTAGCTGCTCCAACACTCGGTCTCTTTCCTGCAACTGGTCCTCTAAGTCCCCAACGACCATTGACCCCGATTCGTACTTAATAAGTCTTGGAGGATCACGCCCATAAATGGCTTTAAACGGTGTCATCTTTATTGCTGTATGATATGCCGTATTATACCAATGTTCTTCCCATGCTAGATATGTTACCCAAGTTCTTGGTTTTCAACTTGCAAAGCAGCGTAAATACGTCTCCAACGTGTGCTTAACCACCTCCGATTGCCTGTCTGTCTAAGGGTGGTATGCTGTACTATATTTTAGTGTAGTTCCGGCCAACCGAAACATCTCCTTCCAAAACAAACTCATGAAGATTTTGTCCCTGTCCAAGATTATAGTTCGTGGAAAAACATGTAAAAGGACTATTTCTCGAACGAAGTATCCTGCAATGTCAGCCACATTATAGGGGTGTCAGAGTCCTATGAAGTTGATCTTATCCTGATTAGGATCAAGCCCCTTATCAACTCCAAATGGTTGTCGAAGAGAGGATGAATGGATTGAAGTTGCGGAATGGGTAAAACGATGGTGTAATTTGCGTATGTGTGAGCTTTTAAGTGGATGGATCCGAGAACAAGTGGAAATGGATGATGCTACTCAAGGATGGTGGAAAATCCTTGAACTATCTTCTTGCTCTGTGTGAATGACAAAAGCCACACACGTTGGGCAAAGGGTGAATCGACTTGAAACTTCCAAGGGTGATGAAGATCCCTTAGACTTTCGGCTGTTGAGAGAAATGAGAAAGTGTTCTAAAATTCCTTATTCAAGAGGATGATCATACGAGTTTAAGAAGGAGATTTGCTATTAAAATGTTTTATGATCCAGAAAGAATAATACAAGAGAGTACTTATAGTAGTACAGGAAATTAAAAATGACTCCTAAAATTCTACCAAGACATTAAAGGAAATACTAGGGAAGTACAAAGACAACTAAGACAAAGACTAAGAAGTAAATAATGTTTTGACTTGATTCTTCCTCTCTTATTTCGTGGATGATGAGATAGAATGAGCGTTGATTCACCAAGAGGCTGTGGTAAAGTACATTGGGCTTGCCTCATTAAAAACCTATCTTAGAAAACCCATTGGGACAAAACTAAGAATAGGGAAAAGAGTACAATCTAAGACACCTCTCTTGGTGAGGTTTAGGTGGCTTGAATCACAGGCAATGTGGTTGAGCTAGCATACACTAAACTGCCCTGAATGGTGTTGAGAAGATGTTGTAGTGTTGTCTTAAGTTTGGCTTACTTGGATCGGGTAATGGGGCCATTGAAGATTTGTATGCTTTAATCTCCAATATCCGTGGGTTCTAGCTGCTCCTTAGCAGTTTTAGTGGCTTCTTTCTCCTCTGGTTCAAGTTGCTCCTTAGGTTGTGGTTCCTTGCTGGCTATGCTCACATCAGAAGTGAGCATATTTCAACAATCAATCCACCACTACCATGATTAAATTTTTCCCTTGCGAGGTTGGCATTCCCTCCACGAAATCCATACTCACATATTCTCAAATTTGCATTGGAATAGGTAAGGGTTGGAGAAGTTCCCCTGGCGTGAGTGTAGAATACTTCAGGCGTTGACAAACACGCTGCATGCGGCTACATAGCATCGGATATCGGTCAGCATTCCCTTCCAGTAGAAAAATTCCGCAATCCTTTTTTGTCTTTAGTACCCCTGCATGACTGCCCTCTTTGCTGTCGTTAAATTCCTCCAGAATTCGGCGGATTATTGGCGAACTGAAAACAACCACTAACTTGCCTTTACGCAGCAATCGGCCCTGAACAAGTGGGTAATCCAGGTCTTCCGTGGGATCTTGTTACAAGTCGGTTATCATTTTTCCCCAATCCACATCCTTTTCCACCTCCTAACATACTTCTTCCACCTGAATAGATGCTGGAATCGTTAGTGCCATAAGCGAAGTCATATTGCTGTACCTGGACAGTGCATCTACCACTCTGTTTTCGGTTCTTGGCTTATAATGGATGTCAAAATAGAAACCCATCAACTTTACTAGACACTTCTGATATTCCAACCCAATTTCCCGTTGCTCGAGTAGAAATTTGAGGGTGCGCTAATCTGTCCGGACGATGAATTTCCTCCCCAACAAATAGTTTCGCCATTTCTGAATTGCCAATACTATCGCCATCAATTCTTTCTCATATATCGATTTGAGCTTTTCCCGGTATGATAGGGCGTGACTGTAATACACTATCGGTCTTTGCTATTGCATAAATACCGCCCCCAATCCATAATCTAAAATGTTTGCCTCTACCACAAACAACTCGTTAAAGTTGGGTAAAATTAAAACATGTACCTCAGACATTGCCCGCTTGAGTTTTCAAACGCTGTTGTTGCTTCTTGACTCCATTTAAATTGATCCTTCTTCAACAGCGAAGTAAGCGGATTAGCTATGGTTCCATAATCCTTCACAAACTTTCGGCAATAACCTATCAGTCTTAAAAACCTACGGTATTCCGTCACCAATCTTGGTTCTGGCCAGCGCACCATCGACTCTATTTTGGAAGAATCCACCGCGGCCCTTGCTTCTGATATTAAGTGACCCAAGTATTCAATTTTCAAGCTCCCGAATTGGCATTTCTGGAGGTTGACATAAATTTGCTGATACTTCAACACCTCAAGCACTATTTCCAAATGTTCCGCATGTGACGACGTATCCTTACTATAAACCAGGATATCGTCGAAGAACACCAATAAAAATCTTCGTAGAAATTGGCGAAAGACATCGTTCATCAACGACTGGAAGGTAGCTGGTGCATTCGTTAACCCGAACGGTATTATCCGAAACTCGTAGTGGTTGTCGTGAGTGCAAAATGTGATTTTAGGAATATCCTCCACTTTGACCTGGATTTGATGATAGCCAGACCTTAAATCCAGTTTGGAGAACATCCTAGCCCTGTTGAGCTCGTCAAAAAATTGATCAATTATAGGAATCGGATAGTTGTCTATTGTTGTTACCTTGTTGACCGCTTTGTAATCCATGCAGAAACGCTAACTTTGGTCTTTCTTCCACACCAATAAGAATAGGCTGAAAAAAGGACTTTCGCTTGGCTGTATAACCCCTGCACTGAGCATATCAGCCACCTGACACTCGATTTCTTCTTTTTGCACCTGAGGGCAGCGGAAAGGCCTTACTTTTACAGGATCTGAACATGTTTTGAGAACGACAGCGTGTTCCCGACCCCGTGAGGGAGGTAAGCCCTTAGGTTCCTCAAAAACATTGGAATATTTCCTCAATACTGGTTTTATCTCCTGAGGAACCTCGCTTTCTTCACCACTCGGGATCGATTTCGCCCTTGAAAACTCCACCACAAGCCCCTGCCCTTTTTTTTCCTTTAGCCTTCTGCAATCCCCGAACCGATATTTCCATCGTGCAAAGCTCAGGTTCTCCCATGAGCATTATTTTCTCCTGGTTCACTACAAGACGAATGACTTGCAACTTCCAGTTTAGCTCCATCTAACCGAGAGTTTCTAACCACTCCATCTCAAGATAACATTGGCATTGCCGAGTTGGATTGGTAAGAAGTATGCGGTAATAATCACCCCTTGTAATTCTAGTTGCACTTTACGGTATATCCCTCTTTCCTTGATGGTAATCCCCATTGCGAGCAACACACCGTACCCTCGGGTGTCCTCGGCTGTGTGATTCAGCTGTTGCATTAGATGTTCTGAAATGAAGTTATGCAAGACGCCACTGTCGATCATGACGATGATGTCTCGATCTTGGAACCTATCTCGCAGCTTCATCGTTTTGGGCGACGATAGTCCCACCAAGGTGTTGAGAGAGAGCGCAGCTTGGTCCTCGAACTCCTCCTCCTCTTCTTCAAGCTCCTCTTCCATTTTTCCTTCCTTTTGCTCCTCCACCATTGATTCTGTTCCATCGATTTTGACCACCACGACCTTTTTGCATTTTTTTTGCATTTTTGCATTTTTTCCTTTTTGCATTTTTGTATTTTTTCCTTTTTGCATTTTTGCATTTTTTCCTTTTTGCATTTTTTCGAATCCCTTACAAAAAGAGAACCCTCCTAACAATTTAGGAGTAACATAACTTGTTTTTTTCCTTGTAGTACGCAATGGGAGAAGAAAATAGAGATGCAACCGAGGCCATGATGGTCATGTTCACCACACTCCAAACACAACTCGCATCCATAGGCGAGAGAATGGAGCGCGTGGAGAGGCCTGTGAGATTCCAGGCCATAAGGCACGTGAGAGTTGAGCAAGACCGTCCTGAGGGTCCTGAGCACTTTAGGACACGGCACGAACAAGAGGAACCCCAGCCAGATAGAGATGAGGACACACCACCTCATAACTATCACCATAGGCCGAAAGGACCTCCACGGCAACCAGAGGCAGAAGATGATGGCTTCGAGCCATATGGTCTTCACCAGAGACCAAGGATGCCTCCTAGACATCATGGGGAGGGAGATGAACACACCTACAACCGGGTAACTCATCATGATGTTAAGCTAACTCCTCCTAGTTTTGAAGGAAAAGTAGACCCCGAGGCTTACCTAGATTGGGAAAGAAGAATGGATCATATCTTTGATCATTACAACCAACCAGGGCCTAGGAGACTCTCAATGGCAGTAGCACAACTCATGGACAATGCCCTCATCTGGTGGGATCGTGAGGTATCTGACAGAAGGAGGAAGAGAATGAGGCCCATAGACTCATGGGTCGACATGAAAGACCTCATGCGACAAAGGTTTGTTCCACCTTACTTTCATAGAGACTTGCAACGTTGTTTTCGTACTCTTAAGCAAGGTACTAGATCAGTAGAGGAGAACTATGAAGAGTTCGAGAAGCTAAGGAACAGATTGGAGCTCAATGATGATGAAGAAGCATTGATGGCACAATTCTCGGATGGACTCCAAGAAAGAATCAGCCGCAAGGTGGAAAGGCAAATCTACAATGACTTCAAAGACTTGTTCCACCTATATGTCCAGGCTGAGTAGCACATCAAACGTAAGAGCCAAGACATCCGCAGCAAGCCTAAGACGCCTTGGGCACCAAGCAACATGCCCAAGCCCGTAGACAAGGGCAAGAGCATAGAGATCGAGTCAAGGTTCAAGAGCAAGCCTCCTGAACCCACCCGTGACCAGAGAGAGCCTGGTAAGTCTTCTAACCCTCAAAGATCACATGACATCACTTGTTTCTAGTGTAGGGGTCGTGGACACATCTCAAGGGAGTGCCCAAATAACCGGGTCATGTTGATTACGGAGGCTGGAGAATATGAGTCCCAAGATGAAGAGGACTATGAACCAGAAGAGGAATATGGTGACATTGAGTACCCTGATGTGGGGGAAGTGCTGGTCACTAGGCGCATCCTCAGTGCAATGGTGGATCCTTCAGAGACCATCCAAAGGGAGAACATCTTCCACAGCCGTTGCACCATCAAGGGCAAGGTATGTAACGTCATCATAGATGGTGGTTCTTGCACTAATGTTGCTAGTGCATATATGGTTGATAAGCTAGGTCTAGAGAAGATAAGGCATCCTCGACCATATAGACTGAGATGGCTGGATGACAAAGTGGAGCTCAAGATCCATGAGCAAGTCATTGTGCCATTCAGTGTGGGCAAGTACCAAGACCAAGTCGTGTGCGACGTGGTGCCATGCAATCTGGCCATCTTCTACTAGGAAGACCATGGCAGTTTGATAAAGAGACCAGGCATGATGGCCGAACCAATCTCTACACTTTTGTGCATGACAAAAGAAAGGTCAGCTTGGCTCCTCTTACACCTGCCCAGGTACACGAGCTACAACTCCAAATGAGTAAGGAAAAGAAACTTATCAAGTCTAATTTTCTTATTCAACCAAGCCATGTCCGGAGAGCTTTAGCCTCGAAGGATTTAATGTTACTAATGGTTTTCAAAGAAGTGTTGAATGTAGAAAAAGAACAGGTAGAGCTACCTCCTGAAGTAGCAACTCTCCTCAACAAGTTCCAGGATGTGTTTCCAGAGGAGATACCAGCAGGTTTGCCTCCTTTACGTGGCATAGAGCACCAGATTGATCTAGTGCCCGGAGCAGCCCTGCCCAACCGGCCAGCCTACCAGATGAGTCCAGAGGAGTCCAAGGAGCTTGGGAAGCAAGTCAAGGAGCTCCTGTAGAAAGGCTATGTTTGAGAGAGCCTCAGTCCATGTGTCGTACTAATGCTACTAGTGCCCAAGAATGATGGGACTTGGCGCATGTGCGTGGACTGCCGAGCAATCAACAACATCACAGTCAAGTACCGGCATCCAATACCACGGCTGGATGACATGCTAGATGAGCTGAGTGGAGCCACGGTCTTCTCCAAGATAGACCTCAAGAGTGGATACCACCAGGTCAGGATGAAAGAAGGTGATGAATGGAAGACTGCTTTCAAGACAAAGCAAGGGCTATATGAGTGGAAAGTCATGCCATTTGGCTTGACTAATGCTCCAAGCACCTTCATGCGCCTTATGAACCAAGTTCTTAGGGCATACATCAGTAAGTTTGTAGTGGTTTACTTTGATAACATACTAGTTTATAGTAAATGCCTACGGGAACACCTCACACATCTTGAGATGGTACTTAAACCCCTTCGACAAGAAGAGCTTTATGCCAATCTCAAGAAGTGCATCTTTTGTACTGATAAACTTGTCTTTTTAGGTTTTGTTGTAAGTTCACAGGGCCTACAGGTTGATGAAGAGAAGATTCGAGCCATACAAGAATGGTCAACACCAGGCAACATCAGCCAAGTAAGAAGCTTCCACGGACTGGCCAGCTTCTATAGGAGATTCGTGCCCAACTTCAGCAGTATTGCCTCACCATTAACGGCAATAGTGAAGAAGAACGTAGGCTTCAGCTGGGGAGAAGCTCAGGAGAAGGCATTCCAGGCCTTGAAGGACAGCCTTACACATCCACCAGTGCTAGTCTTGCCCGACTTCAACAAGACGTTTGAAGTGGAGTGTGATGCCTCT
Organism: Pugionium cornutum; assembly: GCA_018901935.1. NCBI lineage: Eukaryota > Viridiplantae > Streptophyta > Magnoliopsida > Brassicales > Brassicaceae > Pugionium > Pugionium cornutum. The sequence goes on from CM032157.1 coordinate 16,777,188, forward strand.
GTAATAGGCATATGAGCAGTGCTAACCCAAGGAGGGAGACCAGTGGCATACTTCAGTGAGAAGCTAGGTGGTGCGTCACTGAACTACCCCACTTATGACAGGGAGCTTTATGCCCTTGTCCGAGCATTGGAAACTTCGCAGCATTACTTGATGTCCATGGAGTTTGTGATCCACACTGATCATGAGACTCTCAAATACCTTAGAGGGCAAACCAATCTCAAGAGGACACATGCCAGGTGAATGGAGTTCATAGAGACCTTCCCGTACGTCATCAAGTACAAGAAGGACAAAGATAATGTGGTAGCCGATGCAATATCAAGGAGGTTTGCCTTGATATCCACCATGGAGGCAAAGGTCCTAGGGTTCGAGCACATCAAGGACCTATACAAGGATGATTCTGACTTTGCTGAGAGCTACAAGGAGTGTGGCACAGGGAGTCATGGCAAGTTCTACATCCATGAGGGATTCTTGTTCCGAGAAAGAAGGTTGTGCATATGACAAGAATCATTAAGGGAGCTTATCATCCGAGAAGCTCATGGAGGAGGATTCATGGGCCACTTTGGTGTCGACAAGACTCTAGCAGTGGTCAAGGAACACTTCTACTGGCCACACATCAAGAGGACAGTAGAAGCTCATTGTGCAAGATGCATCACTTGCAAGAAGGAAAAGTCCCGAGTGCAACCTCACGGGTTGTATCTCTGCCCATACCTACACATCCATGGGTGGACATCTCAATGGACTTTGTTCTAGGTCTGCCCAAGATCAACCACAAAGATACAATCTTTGTAGTGGTGGACAGATTCTCCAAGATGGCACACTTCATTCCATGTGCCAATGTCAATGATGCCACACAAATAGCTGAGCTGTTCTTCAGGGAGATAGTACGGCTTCATGGAGTACCAAGGACAATCGTATCAGATAGGGACACCAAGTTCCTCAGCCATTTCTGGAGGACCCTTTGGAGAAAGCTAGGCACGAAGCTACTCTTCTCTACCACCTGCCATCCTTAAACCGATGGCCAAACTGAAGTTGTCAACAGGACACTATCAACTCTTCTCAGGACTACACTAGGGAAGAACCTAAAGACTTGGGTGGAGTGCCTGCCATTCATAGAGTTCGCTTATAACCGAGCCGTGCACTCAGCAACCAAGAAGACACCATTTGAAGTAGTATACGGCTTCAACCCTCTCACCCCATTGGAGCAAACACCACTACCACCAGCTGAGATGACCAACCTCAACGGAGCATCCAAGGCAGAGTTCATAAGGAGATTACACCAGAAGGTAGCATAAAACTTGGAGAAGAGGACCGGACAGTACGTGATTCATGCCAACAAGGGAAGAAAGGAGGTGATCTTTCAACCAGGCGATTGGGTGTGGCTACACCTACGGCAGGAGAGGTTCCCAAACCTAAGGAGTTCCAAGCTAGCACCAAGAGGAGATGGACCATTCAGAGTGCTCGAGAGGATCAACCACAACACCTACCAGATCGAGCTCCCAGGTGAGTTTAATGTGTCCAATACATTCAATGTTACTGACTTAGCCCCTTTCCATGCAGATGAACCAGTTTTGAGGACAAAACCTACTGAAGAGGGAGGGGATGATGAGGACATCAGGTCGTACATCCAGCCAGGAGACCAGAATGGGCGACCAGGAAGCTTGCCCGAGACAACCAGACCATCTGGCACGCCTACCGGCCCAAGCAGTACCGCCGGACCCTCGACCACAAGAACCAGAGCAACCAGCATTGCCGGCAGAGAGGCCCTAGCTTCCGGCACACTCGGTGGCGACGTGGATGACACCACCGGTCCCTCTGGTGATGCCGCCAACTCTGGGATCAACTTGGCCAGTCCCGAAGGCATTCCGGCCAATACCTCGCACAATCCAGCTGGTACAACCGATCCAGCTGAGTACACACGCATTTCCACATCTACACAAGAAGACTCGGACCAAATGAGCTACCAGCTCCAGGACATGCACCTAAAGGAAGTCACTACACTAGTGGTACCTCAAGGAGCAATGACAAGAAGCAGATCAAGAGCACTCTTCCACAAATTCAGCTTATGGGTCGACAAGCTCCTAGAGGAAGATCGACTAAGGACAATGGGCCAAAAGTGCAAGGAAGAGTCCAATGGCTTCTCAACAACACAAGGGACATCAGAGACTTGAGCTTTAGTGGCAAGAGAGGTCAGGCCCCAAAGATTCTTAACCCTACTCCAAGTCGAAGACTAGGAGCAAGGCCCGTGCATGCCACAAGGACGGCCACCTTCCATTGCTAGGCCATGAGGTAAGTTAAGGTAAGTTTCAATTCGAATATATACCTCTTTCTGTTTTGCAGGGTAGGACCTAGAATATTTACTTTTATTGAGTCAAAGACATTTTAGGAATATGTCCTTTTTCGATTATACACTTTTGTATCTTTTCCTTTTGTGCACTTTTGTAAGTTTTCCTTTTCTTATTTGAGTTGACCCTAGAAGGTCAAGCTGTCGAGCATATTAATAAGGCTCCTTCCAGCATTGTAGTTCAACAACCTTTTTGATATTAATAAAGATAGAACTTTTTCCCCCAACAAGTTTTCTCTCAAGAATCTTGTGCGCTTAGAATCTAGTTGAGACCAGCCCTCCTAGCTCTAAGTTTGTGATTTATCACGAGGTTCATCACCCCTCGTGTGGTTCACTTCACCTTTCCATTGAATACCAACCCAAAAACCCCTATCCAAGAAGTCTAAGGTCGAGTTTCTCACCTAAACTTCTCCAAACAGCCCACACGCATACATCCTTGAATCAAGGCTTGTATAATGAGGGTTTTCTGATGGGTATTGGATGGAGAGGTGAAGTGAACCACACGAGGGGTGATGAACCTCGTGATAAATCACAACTTAGAAACTAGGAGGGCTGGTCTCAACTAGAATTCTAAACGAGAGTGTTTTTAGGAGAAAACTCGTAGGAAAAAAGTTATATCTTTATTAATATCAAAAAGTTGTTGAACCACAATACTGAAGGACCCTTATTAATATGGTCGGCAGCCTTGACCTTCTAGGGTCGAGTCAAAATAAAAATGGAAAAGTTACAAAAGTGTACAAGGAAAATTACAAAAAGGAAATAACCGAAAAAGGACAACTACCTAAGTTGTTTTTGACTCAAAAATGGAAAACTAGTAATTACTACCCTGTAAAACAGAAAAAGCAAGTATATAATTTGAAAAATTACCATTCTTACTTTTCGGCCAAGAAATGGAAGGTGGCCGACCTTGTGGCATGCACGCGCCTAGCTCCTAGTCTTCAACTTGGAGTAGGGTTACAAATTGTTGGGCTTTGACCTCCTTTGCCACAAGTGCCCAAGTCTCTCATGTCCTTTGCAATGTTGAGAAGCCTTTGGACTCTTCCTTGTACTCTTGGCCCAATGCTCCTTGTCGATGATCTTCTAGGAGTTTGTCTACCCACAAACTGAACTTGTGGAAGAGTACCCTTGTTCTACTCCTTGTCATGGCTCCTGTTGGCACCACTGGTGTAGAGACTTCATCCAGGGTTCATGCCTTGAAGCTGGTAGCTTAGTTGATTCGATTCTCTTTGTGTAGATGTGGAAATGATGGTGCAATCGCGTGAACCGGCTGGATTGTACATGGAGCTGGCCGAGTTGAGATCTGAGCCAGCCAGATTGATATCTGAGCCGTCGGCGTCGCCAGTTAGGCTGGAGGTTTGGGTCTCTCTGCCGGAGAAGTTGGTCGGCCCGGCCTGACTGATCGTAGGGCCGGCGGTACCGCTTGGACCGACAGACCCGCCAAATGGCCCGACTGTCTCGGGCAAGCATTATGGTTGGCCATTTTGGTATTCTGGTCGGCCATTTTGGTATTTTGATGTCCTCATCAGTGGGCTTACCCGATTCTTGCCTGACTCCATCCTGGGCCTCAGGCCCAACTTACTTGACCTAGTTCCTATTATTTCAGGCCCACATGCACTTTGAGCCCAATCTTCCACACCTTCTGCGCAACAACCATCAGTCGGTCTAGTCCCTTAGGCTCAAAAGGACGAACCCCCATCCTTACCGGCGGCGCGAGTCTGATTTAGAAGAGTTTCTCCAGCATGGACTTGCGAAGGTCTCGCGTTTGAGCTGCAAGGACTTTAAACTCCCTATAATTGTCTCGCATGGTTCCCTCTTGCCTCAGAGTCAGCAATCATTCATCGGCAGTCACCACTCCTCCTAGCGTGAAGTTCTTGACGATTCTCTGCTTCAGGTGGTCCCATTCGTGGGAAGGAGCTCGATCCCTTTCCCACCTGAACCACTCGAGAGCCTCTCCATCAAGACTAATTGCTGTGACGTGAAGTTTCTCCCAGCCCGTGAGGTTGCTCATTTCAAAGTATTGCTCCATTCTAAATATCCATGAATCCACATTTTCTCCAGCAAACGTTGGTAGCTCTAACCTGCGCGCGATCGGCTCTACGCGAGCTGGAAGAGATCCCGCACTACCTCCTGACCCTTCTCCCTGTACTGGAGCACCTACTCGGTAGGCAGCATGGTTAGCAGCACAGTTTTTTTTTCTGGCGTGTCCACCATCGCTGCTTTGCCGGTCAGTGCTAAGCATATGTCTCCGTGTGCGAGTAGCTCCTCCAAACGATCGAGCACACTGAGTTTCCCGTGTTGTTGCTGGATCGCAGCCCCACTCCTATCCAAGTCGCCTATCTTGCTGACCTCTTGTTGCATCCGATCAACAGTATCACTTAAGTTGCCTTCCATGTCTTTTCCGATATCTGCTTTCTTTCCCATGTCACCAAAATCTTTGCTCTGATATCAAATTGATAAGTTTGGTGTTAGAGAAAAAATACTTGTATTCTATTCCCTGAACAAATACAAGATTCAAAAGCAAAAGAAAATTACTTCTCTTATTCCCCCTCTTTCAATCGATTCTTCTTAGATGATCCCCCCTCTTTCTTTTTTTCTTCCCTTATATACTCATCCGCTCAGCAAATCTTCCAATTATTCCTTCCCCTGCAAGATTGGTTATTCTGACATTAACTATCTTGGGATCCTCAAACTGTACCATGGTTACCTCCCTTGGTTGAGTTAGGCCCAGCTTCTCACTAGCTAATCCACTAAGTTTCTCTCCACACTCTTGTGCTTTCTCCCGTGAGCCCATTCCTGCTAAGTTCTTTGGTTGCCTTTGGAATTGATACAATATTGGAGGATGTTTATCCTCATGTGTATCACATCTCCTTCTTATTCTTCACCCAATATCCACCATAGTACACATTGCACACTACAATTCTGCATTACTGATGGACAAAACAGTTATTAAACAAAGTTAGTAACTCATTTAGGCATTTCATTGAACATCTTCTGTGTGTATATTTTCCTATAGTAATTAATAAAAAGCGCAGCTGAAGCATCTCGATTCTAAAACGCAGCTGAAACATCTCAATTCTAATATCACCAACCAGATTAGGGAATCAATAAAAAAGAACCCAAGCGTTCTCTATTCACAACTTTTACTTTCTTCTTCTCCTCATCCAACGAAAACTGCTTTATGAAGAAAAAGTACACAAAAAATCCCAATCCGACTATGAAGACAAAAAAGAGCTCCTTCAAATGTTCAAATGTTCATCAACCAGCATTTTGAAGAAAACATAGACCAAACTTTGTTAACAGAACAATAGTGGTGATCGTACTTTAAGACGTAGAACAAAATGTGATCGCTCAATGTTCAATCACTATTTTATGGAGATCCAAATAAGAAAGAAAAGATTCCAGAATTAGGCAATATTTGAAATCCCATGAAATGAAATGCTGAGAGTTTTTTCTAAATGAAGAACGACTTGGTGAAGTAAAAACAATGCAAGCAAGATCCAAGGATGTAAATTTACTAAAAATCACACTAAAATAAATCTAAGGCTTGATCATACACTTGGCTGAATTGTTTAGACTATAAAAGGGTTGATCTGATCGAAAAACAAACAAATTTTAGATTGAATCTTCAGGCATATCATGGTTCCCTAAAACGAAAAGAACAAAGATTGACGTTTTTTTTCAGCAGAAGATCATTTCTTGTATAACAACTAGAAATAAACCCAAAACAGTACACAATTTTCTCGATTCTCAAAGCTTGAAAAAGACAAGTTTCTTCAATTGTTCATCGATCGTTTACCAATATTATAGGTTTATAGATCCCACAAGAGTCAAAAACAGCAATAAATAGAGGAGTCGGTCAAAAGAAACCTATAAAATAGAAGATCTAGTACCGAAATCGCAGAACAGCGAGAAGACGATGATCTCACGTGAAAACAATCGAACACAAAATCAAACATAATCAAACATAATACCACAATCGAACATACTACCACAATCAAACACAAAAATCAACCACAATCGAACAGCGAGAAAAACCCCACGCAAAAACCCCATGCGAAAACAATCGAACACAAAATCAAACACACACAAACATAATATCACAATCGTACAGAAAATCAAACACAATCGAATTTGCCCCACATGAAAGAATAACATAATACCATAAGAACATAATCGGAAGTCAAATTTTACCTCATGCCATACGACCGATGAAATGGAAATCGAACCCTAATCGTATGAGAAAATGAACTTTGCACCAATCCATTACCATACCATAATTACGAATCAAATGCTGAGATACTCCTAAATGTTAAAATAAAATCTCAAATGTTCATTCTAATATTTTGTATTTATTTTAAATAAAAGAATCTAGATAAATGACAAAAATACTTAAAAATTTGAAGTAATTACAGATCCAACCAACATATACTCATTTAAACCCGTTTAAATCAGGTCAATTCAATAAATTTTTAAAAAAAATTATTTTCCTTTAATTGAAATTAGGTTTAAAAAACATAAAATTACTCCTCCCACCCTAAAAAAATCGATTCACAATTCCTCAAAAAATTATTTTCCTTTAATTGAAATTAGGTTTAAAAAACATAAAATTGCTCCACCCAACCTAAAAAAAATCGATTCACAATTCTCCCTCCCCCCCCCCCACTTTCTTCTTCAACTTCATTATTCTCCTTTAATCTCCTCTCTTCTTCTCCTTCTTTCTCCACTCCTCCCACTCGAAGAACGCATTCAAACTTTTCCTACTCCAGTTGGCCACTCGTCCTCTCTCTCAATTACTGTCGCGATCTTAAAAGCAGTTTAAACCCGGAGATTATCATCTTCTTTACTGTTACGATCTTGATTCGTGGAACTGAAAATCGAAGTAAAATTCGATACAACTAAGGGAATAATAAAAATTTCATAAGATAAGTTCATTTGTGTCGATTTCGGTGAGGTAATTTATTTTTTGTTTGGCAGGATGCCCCGAACCAAAAACTCAACTTACGGATTTGGAGAAACTGTGGTTGAACAAAGAGATATTGTTGAAGGAAGAAATATTGTGGAAGGATCTCGAATCGTTTATGAAGATCCAACCCCATCTGATGGCGAAGGAAACAGATCAAAATTCCACGGTATGTTTCAATTATTAGTGGTACAACTAAGTAGAATTTAGTTAGACTGGTATTCTAGGTAGTAATACAAATACGACGTAAAACAATATAGTAAAATTGATATTTTATGGGTTAGTAACACTAAATAAAACAAGTAACACTAAACAAACTAGTAACACTAGAACAACTGGATAAAACTATGTACTTAAATTGATATTTTCTGGATTAGTAACAATAACTAAAACTATTAAAACTAAACAAAACTAGTAGTACTAGTATGGTTTTGTAAAAATATGTAGTAAAAATGATTTTTCTGAGTTAGTAACACTATGTAAAACTAGTAACACTAAACAAAAGTTGTAATACTGGTACGATTTGGTAAAACTATGTAGTAAAATTGATGTTTTATGTGTTTGTAAAATTAAGTAATACTTGTACAACTCGGTATAACTATGTAGTAAAATTATATAGTAAAATTGATATTTTATGAGTTTGTAAAACTAAGTAAAACTAGTAATATTTGTACAACTCGGTATAACTATGTAGTAAAATTTATATTTTTTTCAGTTAGTAACACTAAGCAAAACTATGTAAATCTATTTAGCAAAACTTATGAATCTAAATTGTAACAATTAGTAACATTTGGGAAAACTACATATGTTTTATAGGATTCTGGAGAGGAATCTGAGGCATTGCATCATATGCAGATGTACTTTCAACCGTTGGAGTACACCAAAAAAATTAAGATCGCCACGAGGTGTTATATCACTGAAGCGGTGGAGATGTTGGACAATTTGAAGTACCCCCTCGAGTATAGGACAAGAGAGGGTTTCACAGTCATCCACAGTTCAAACATTTTTTCCACATCTACAAAGACAAGAACCATAAGATAATGGGATTGTGGATGCTCCTTGTTCGCACTTTGCGAACAGAGAGAAAAAACGAAGCTTGGTTTGTCGTAAACGAAAGTCTAAGGGAACATGCCCTCATCTCCGGGTTAGACTGAGAGAATCATCCAGTCAACTACCAACACCTGGGTAGTATGGATTTTATCGAGAAACATTTTGAAAGGAGAGCAAAGGTGAGATACACGGACGTGAAGGAGAAGATGAAGGGTATGAGACCATCACAAGATAGGTTGAAGATGGCGCTCATATATTTCTTGTCAAACAATATTATAGTATAGACAAAGACAGGAGAAGATGCACCTTCCGTATAGCCATTCTTTGAAAGAATCGTGGATGATTTCGAGATGTGTAAAATATTTCCATGGGGGAGATTTTCATTTGATTATATTATGCGAGAGATTTCGCATACAATGGATACCTTCTGAGGGGTGGTTACGGGTGTGCAGTGGGAAATGCCTACATTTTGTACGCTGTTGGAGGTAAATGTGATTTTAACTATTTCTATATTTTACTAATGGAAACTTATAATATTTTTGTGTGTACCTTCTAGCATTTGAGACAATTCCCGAACATAGGAAGAAATTCTGGGAAGATGTTTCAAATGTAGATAGTACGTGTCCAAGGATGTGTAAGAGCAAGTTCAAGCATTGTGCTATGAGAGGCTTCACTGTTGATGAGATAAATGAAGCACTTGGTTAGTTATTTATAGTGTTACTATTTTATAGTTATAATATGTTAAACTGAATTACGCATTTATATTTTGAGAAAATTGAGAGTATCTTGATCCCATCCCCTGATGAAGAATCACTACTTTCTGGAATCTATGAAATAGATGAAGTTGATGATGATGACGATGAAGTCAGACGAAACATCTAGTTCATGAGAAAAAACCGATATTATTCGAGGAAACATACAACAAAGACGTGGCTTCGCGAGCAGAAGATGAACCCGGGAATGCACCCCATGCCAAACAATTGGAGAATACATCTCTTACTGAGAATGCGCCCATTCCTCGATTGGTAGAGCTGGTACAAAACATAAAGAAAGAGATGGAGGAGGGCTTCCCTGATGAAGAATCACTACTTTTTGGAATCTATGAAATAGATGACGTTGAAGATTATCTAAAGTTGGACGAAACATCTAATTCATGAGAAAAAACCAATATTATTCAAGGAAATATACAACAAAGATGTGGCTTTGCAAGCAGACGATGAACCCGGGAATGCACCCCATGCTAAACAATTGGAGAATACACCTCCTACTGAGAATGCGCCCCTTCCTCGATTGGTAGAGCTCGTACAAAGCATAAAGAAAGAGATGGAGGAGGGCTTAAAAAATTGGATGAAAATTTTTATGGATTATACACAAAGACCGTATTCATGGAATAATACGTGAAAGACCAATTAGAAGGAAGGAGGATGTATGAAGATATGAATTACGGTGGTGTTAAAGAACATGAAACAATAATATTAGGTGTTACAAAGTGTTAACAATTAGAAACATTTAGTAATACTTACTATAATTACATTTGGATTGTAGGATTTGCAGCAAAGTTCAAGGCACGAGGAAGATACAGCCGATGATATAGAAATAGTAAATGTGTTTCTCTTATTTAGAGGCAAGGCAAAAGTAATACTTGGTAATATTGAGTAACACTAACTGTAAGTTTATTTTGACTATTGGGTTCGCAGTACAGTGATGAAATCTAAGGCGTTGGAGATGGAGTAGGTGATTTGGAGGTGGAAAGCACTAAAATTCTAGAACCGACCGAGATCCCAACTGAGCTTCCAATCAAGCTTCCAACTGAGCTTGCAACCGAGCGTAAAAAACTCATCCTTTACAGCGAACCTTAAGTAGAAAGAGGAAAAGAAATCCTTTCGGGGTTATGAAGACTCCATACATAAGGTGGCCAACGCGAAGAAAGAATAATGATTGAGCTCGTTTTGCTCGTTTATTGTTGTTTATCTAAATTTATTGTTTATCTAACTTTGCATAACTTGTAATACTTAATAAAATTACGTAAAATCAAAGTTGTTGTTTTTGAAACTAATTTAAAGTTAAAATTTTTAAAAACTATAGTTGATTTTTTTTTGATAAATAATTTACGTTTAAACATTTTAAATAGCTGTAGGTTAATTTCTATATTAAAAAGTAAATTTTTAACTTAAAAATTTTTAATTAATTTTTAAAACTTATTTTTAATCAATTATAACTATATTAATTTTTAAAAAACAAAATTTATTTTTCTTGGCACTTGCTATTTTTCGGAGCCACCATTGTTTTTGGCGCTGCCATTTTTGTTTTTGGGCACTGCTGATTAACACTTAGTATTACAAAAGTTTTTAGTAATACGGATTTTGCACATAGTATTACTTTTGGGTGTTTTCGATTTAAATAAGTTGTATCGACACAAAAATTATTATTTTTAGTTTTACATTTGTTTGTAATCAGTTAAATTATGTTTCTTATGACTTTGTATATTGATATTTCTTAAAACTTCTTTTATGTGTGTTTTAATTTTTTAAATGAGTGATTATAACAAAGTGCTAATAAAAGTATAAGGTGTATTTTGGAATATATTTTTAATAAGACACTAGTATGTCTTGATTTTTATTTTTTTTTATTTAATACATGTTTTTGAGATTTGATAGTTTCTTAGATAACACATACTTGTTCAGAAAGTGTAGTTTTACAAATAAGCATTCCCAAATAATCAATATTACAAATAAAAGAATGAAAAATACAATTATTCATACACTATTAGCATTCCCAAATGAACAGTATGCCAATTTTGTTTTAGCACCCTTTTATTGTTAGTCCGTTTACGCCATTCTCCAGTCGATGGAAATCTTTTTAGTCTCTTTTTCCTCTATTTTTGATGTAATTCGGAGGCATGACTTGCAAATCTTTGATGTAATTCGGGACATTGCATTCAGAATTATCCGACACTACATAAATTGTCCTGCTATATGCTAGTGCCCACAACTCCACTGAATAATTTCTTGATCACAAGTCATGAAAAAAAGATATCTTGTGCTCTATCTTCATCTTCATGTATTCCATGATATCGGTCGTTGTGTGTACACACAAGGATACTTGTCAATATCAAAACATCTACAAATGCAAGTTTTCCTAATCAAGTTCACCAAGTAAGTCTTTTCATCAACTCTGTTCACAATGTACTCTAACTCGAAATTGTTCAACTCCATCAAAGTTAAAACAGACGCCTCTTTACATGTATTGTGCACAAAATTCTACACAAAAGGCACTACTTTGTGGTCGTACGATCCTGAAATCGCATCTTTCCTATGCTTGTTAAACCATTCAGAGATTTTTAAGATAATCACATAAATCATGGGTAATAAGAGATACTTCCTACAGTTTGAAAAAGCACTCTCCAATGATTCCACACAATTACTTGTGTATATGATGTACTTTCTCCAGCGAAATAACACCTTATCCAGTGTTTAACATCAACTGTTTCATTCAAATACTTGGCCGCAGAAGGATATCTACACCTAAATTCACCATAAACCCACATGAACACAGCCTTTGTATATATATATTACAACACTCCATGAATTTTCAAGCAACTACATCTTTGTTGACGTTAGAAACATCACATTTTGAGACAAATGCCATATATGATACCCATGATGCACATTCGGGTAAATTTCACTTATTGTATTTATGAGGCTTGCATTTCTGTCACTGATAAATATTAAATCTAAAGAGTTGGGAACAACGAGTTTGAGGCATTCAAAAAGCCAAGTCAAACTTGCATAATTCTTTTCATCAAGTATTCCAAAAGCTATGGGATAATGGTGTCAATTATGATCTTGAGCTGTCACAAAAATTAGAATACCACCATATCCATTCTTTAGAAAAATTGCATCCATAATTATCACTTTCCTCATGGCTTGAAACCCTTCATTAATTTAAGATATATGAAAAGAATGAAAGTAATTGAATAATTAGTAAAGATATTTTTGGAATTTTATAATTACGAGGGTATAGAGATTAGTTGAAGGTAGAAGAGATACTTTTTAAATTCAGATATTGCCTCCATAATTACATAAACTTCTCTCAATTCAAAACACCTCGTTTTGTTTAAAGTGGAAGACGATGTCCTTTCGTATAACACACTCGTTGACCATTGTCATGCTGTCACGTGAGTCAACATCTTTTAACGGTTTAATGATGACGTTAAATGATTCGATGAAAAAAAGACATTTGGGACATAGTTAGTGTAGGAAATTCAAATATTGGCTCTGTTCATGTTGATTATTCACTGCTACTAAATTCAGCTTCAAAAAAGTACAACGATAATTGTTTACGTTGATTTTGACCATTTTTCCATCAATAACACAGAGAATATTTTTTTTCCTTGGCATACTCTAACATGGTATTAGAGCAAAGAAAACCTGAAATTTCCTTTTGCAAACTCACTTAATTTTCCTTCCGCTTTCTAATTTCGTTCATTGATCTTGAAGTTTTGGTTATCTCTCCCATAAATTCTTTTCATTTCTCTTCATATCTGAAACTTAATTGTAAAATTCTGGTATTTTTCTTCACGATTGCATAATCGTTTTCCTCAAATCGATTTCTATGGGGGAACGAAATTACAAATCAAAATACCGGATCGATTCTTCAGAAATGGCGAAATATAATACTCCTGAAACTCAAATCAAAAACGCAATTACAAGATCTGTTAGTTGAACTTCGACAGACAATCCGCATTAATCAATCCGTATCTTTGATCAAAATCTTTCCCCCGATAATCCTCATAGTCGTTACTATCTTTATAAAGCTGATCATCCAGGTTTGATTCTTGTTTCTAAACCTTTAGATGGTTTGAATTTTGGAATGTAGATGATAGGAATGACTATAAGTTTAGAAGCTAAGAACAAGACTGGATTCATAGATGGAACGATACCTCCTCTTGATGAGTATTATTGAATTTGGTGTCGTTGTAATTCTATGGTGAAATCTTTGTTTCTCAATGCAGTTTTGAAGAAAATCTATGGAAGTATATTGTCTTCAAAATTGTAGCAGACATGTGGAAATATTTGTATACGCGATTTCACAAATCAAATTTACCTCACATATACAAGCTTCGCCAACAAATCTGCTCGTTGAGACAAGGCAATATGGAGTTATCATCGTATCATACTTAGATGCATACATTATGAGAAGAGTTAGCTAGTGCGAGAAAACCAGTTGAGACTGTTGAAGACTTACTGGAAGAAAGAGAAGCTAATAGGAGCATCGATTTTCTAATGGGATTAAATGACAGCTAAGATAGAATTCGTAGAAAAATTCTCATGAAGAAAGTCCTTCCATCTTTACCAGATATATATAATCTCTTGGATCAAGAATAGTCAAAAGTCTGCACGAATTTCTGACCTTAATGCGATAAATGGTACAAGAAACATGGATATACTCGTGGATTGAAGAACAATGGTTGTAAAAGTCGATATCAAAAACCAATAGTTCGTAATACAGGACAAGGAGCTTTGGTGAACATGATGGCAAGTGCTGCAAATAATCCAGATGTTAAACCGACCTCTGATTCATCAATACCTTGTGCTTTTATGACTGATCAAATATAGCAATTCATTGCCTTTTTTAGTTCTCAACTCCCACATCAAAGCAATACATCATATCCGATGATTTCTTCTGCCTCTAATTCAGCTGGACCATCCACTTCACAAGTGCATGGTACCTTTCTGTGACTTGGTTCTTTCTTTTTTGTTGACTTGTCACCTTTGCAATATCATGGTAATATTGTTTTCTCAAACAATAATTGCATAATTGATTCACGGAAAACTCACCATGTTTCTTATGATAAATCCCTTTTTACTATTTTTGATTTCTTTGCCAATACCTATGTTACATTACCTACTGAAATCTTAGTGAGCATTATTGGAATAGGATCAATTATCCTTAGTAATAAGATGAAACTGTAGAATGTATTATATTTTCCTGCATTTAGTTTTAATCTACTAAGTGTAAGTTGTTTGAGTAAAGATCTAGGTTTCACGATAATTTTCACACAAAATCTTGTTCTATACAGGATCGTACTCAAGCATTGATGATTGGAAAGGGTAGTCGAATCTGCAATCTATATGTTTTGGATTCAGGTTTTAACAATACTTCTCATTCTATTCAAAACCTGGATTCTGAGAACAAAAGCATTTATGCAGTAGCAGATCGAGTCACATGGCATACTAGATAAGGACATCCTTATTTTTCAAAGATTGATTCATTAAGTGATGTCTTTATTGCCAAAATCTAGTACAACTTCGATACATTGTAAAGTTTGCCATTTGGCTAAAAATTGTAATCACATTGTAATCACATTGCTACTCAGAATTTCGATATTTTACAAAAGGATGTGTGGGGACCTTTTTCAACACCTACTGTTGAAGGATTTCGATACTTTTTGAAAATAGTAGATGATCGTAGTAGAGCCACATGGGTATATTTGATGAAAACCAAATCAAAATGATAGAAAATTAGTTTAAAAAAATGTAAAAAGTGTTAGGACCGATAATGTTCCTGAGTTAGCCTTTACAGAATTTTATCAATCAAAAGATATTGTTTCTTTCCATTCTTGTCTTGAAACACCTGAGCAAAATTCTATTGTAGAGAGGAAATACCAACACATCCTAATGTAGCTAGAGCCTTATTATTTCAATCACATATTCCCTTATGCTATTGGGGTGACTGTGTGCCCACAGCTGTGTTCCTAATAAATAGCTTCCTGATCCAATTCTTCACAGCAAATCCCCTTTTGAAACACTTACTCATAAATCACCAAATTATCACACTCTTAAAACCTTTTTTTGTCTTTGTTATAAGTCTACTTCAAGCACAAAGAGACATAAGTTTGATGTTCGTGCAAAAGCTTGTGTTTTTCTTGGGTATCCTACAGGTATCAAAGGTTATACACTTTTTGATCTTGAGAGTAACATTATTTCCATTTCTCGACAAGTCATCTTTTATGAAAACATCTTTTCTTTTGCTGCTAATTCTCAAATTTCAGATGCAGCTTACACTTTGTTTCCAGATAATCTTGCTTCCCCTAATGTCAATTTGCCTTCTGCAATGTCATCTTCTGATGGTACAATTCCTATGGGATTACCATCTTCTGATGAAATATTGCCTTCTACTGTTTCATCAAATAGACAAATGAAACCGCCGACTTATTTGTAGGATTATCAATGTCATTCTCATTATCTTTATCTTTTATCTTCTTATCAGAGTTATCAAAAACTTTTTCTCCCTCATTATACTTACATAAACTCTATTCTTCATGTTTCTGAATCCAAAAATTTTAAAGAGGCAAAGAAATCAAAGGAATAGTGTTCTGCAATGTTTACGAATTTAGAGAAGCTTGATAGCTGGGATATAGTTGTTCTTCCTCCGGGTAAAGATGTAGTTGGATCTAAATGGGTTTATACAGTGAAATGTCTTGCTGATGGTCCTGTGGAAAGATATCAAGCTCGGTTAGTTGCTATGGAATATACCCAAGAAAAAAGGATTGATTTTATCGATACCTTTTCACGTGGAGCTAAACTGGTTACAATAAAAGTTGTTCTTACCTTAGCAGCAAAATTCAAATGGTCTCTTCATCAACTGGATATTTCAAATGCATTCTTGAATGGAAATTTTGATGAAGAAATTTATATGGTTTTTCCTCTAGGATATGCTTCAAGTCAAGGGGAAAAATTGCCACATAATTCAATTCTTAAGTTGAAGAAATTGATTTACGGCTCAAAACAAGCTTCCCGGCAGTGGTTCGTTAAGTTTCCTAAAACTTTGAATTTTTTGGGACTCAAGAAAACTAATGGTGATCACACTCATTTTGTAAAGGTTTCCGGTAATATCTTCATCACCATTTTAGTTTATGTTGATGATATTAATATTGTCAGCAATAATTATGAAGTTGTTTTGAAGCTAAAGACTCAACTTAAGCATCATTTTAAATTGAGAGATCTCGGACCATTGAAATATTTATTGGATCTGGAAATTTCAAGATCTTCTACATGAATTTCAGTTTGTCAACACAAGTATGTTTATAACCGATGATGCAGAGCTACTCTAGTCTCCTCAGGGGACCAAATTTTCTGGTTAAAATCAAATTACAATTAGGTGACAAAGAGCGGAAAAAATACGAAGCAGAATTTGATTTAGTTATAAGAGCTAATCTCATAGAGAAATGCGAATACATAAGCATGATGTTTGAAAAGCACCTGTTTCGTTCTTTGTCTAGACACCCAACCAAGTCTATTGCAAATGTGATGCACATGCGTGTCTACACATATCCCTTCAACATCATTCCATGCTATATGCAAAACCTATCGCAGGATATAATCACAAGAAATTTTTGAGAAAACATGCATCTCTCTTAGAAAGTTTGAGTACTGTTGGCCCATTTTACCAGATGAGCAATCTTAGGACCAACTCTTGGAAGTGAGAGCATTTCCTCCAAAGAGCTTGGAATATCACCATCATATTTTTTTAAACAAATTTTTGCCACTTTCTTCATAGTAGCCTTTCTTGTATAGGATCCAACCTAAAAATAAAAGGGAAAATAAATTTTACATCAAAATAAACTGACAATAACATTTTCCGTTGGTAGTCTTTCTCACTCCTTCCCTTTCTATGTCTTGAAAATTTTCGCAGATATGTCAAAGTTAAAAAACTTTAATAACAAGAAGTAAGATAAGTAACACATACTTTACCAGATATATCAACTCCTTTATGGTTGATTCATTGGCTTTTTCAATGGCTTCAGGAATGAGAATGTCATTTTGATGAAGACATTCTACTGCCACTCCATATTAGAAGAGTCAGGATATAAATTCAAGAAACTTGGAGATCACGATAATATCAGAAAACTGGAATGGTTAAATTAAGCGTTCTCTCAACATGGGCTAAGCAGTTCAAAACTCACCAGTGATCTGTAGTCTGGTCTGACTTGAAAGAAGTGTTCCTATGAGGACATAAAATTGCCTTTCCTATAGTGAGGGATAAATTCAGAAGCAAAAAAAACAAGACAGACAATCTATCTTAGTTCACCATAAACAAGTTGGAACTTAGTTCGCAATCTTTGTGTAGAATACCATGCAATAATAAAAAGATAAATGGGAAGTAATATTTGTTGATGTTGTTGCTTCTTATTTAAGTAACACAGAACAAAAAAAAAAAGGTGTTCTCGGTTTATGTTATTTCATGAATGAAAAAACAAAAAGAAAAAATAAGTTGTTGTTGTATTATGATGAACAAAAGTACACTTATATAGTTAAATAAACATTGTGATTTTTCATAATAGAGATACAACCCTTTATTCTAAAGTTACGATTCTTTACATAGAGTCACAATTTTTCACAAAGAGTTGTGATTCTTTACAAACACCTTTTGACACATACATACATAATTAATGATTAAATATAGTTAAACTAAACTCAATTATATACTAACATTCCCTCTTAATTGAGTTTCGGTTTTACTCCAAACTTTCTTCTTAGTTCTTCAAACCTTGAGACACCAAGTGCTTTCGTAAGCAAGTATGCAAGTTGAACTTCTCCTACACAATACTTGAGTTGAATAAGTCCTTTATGTTCTCCCTTTTGATGAGGACATCAGGTCGTACATCCTGCCAGGAGACCAGACTGGCCGACCAGGAAGCTTGCCCGAGACAGCCGGACCATCTGGCACGCCTGCCGGCCCAAGCAGTACCGCCGGACCCTCGACCACAAGGACCAGAGCAACCAGCATTGCCGGCGGAGAGGCCCAAGCTTCCGGCACACTTGGTGGCGGCGTGGATGACACCGCCGGTCCCTCTGGTGATGCCGCCAACTCCGAGATCAACTTGGCCGATCCTGAAGGCATTCCGGCCAGTACCTCGCACAATCCAGCCGGTACAGCCGATCCAGCCAAGTACACGCGCATTTCCACTTCTACACAAGAGGACTCGGACCAAATGAGCTACCAGCTCCAGGACATGCACCTAGAGGAAGTATCTACACCAGTGGTACCTCAAGGAGCAATGACAAGAAGCAGATCAATGGCACTCTTCCACAAATTCAGCTTATGGGTCGACAAGCTCCTAGAGGAAGATCGACTAAGAACAATGGGCCAAAAATGCAAGGAAGAGTCCAATGGCTTCTCAACAAACACAAGGGACATCAGAGACTTGGGCTTTAGTGGCAAGAGAGGTCAGGGCCCAAAGATTCTTAACCCTACTCCATGTCGAAGACTAGGAGCAAGGCGCGTGCATGCCACAAGGACGACCACCTTCCATTTCTTGGCCATGAGGTAAGTTAAGGTAAGTTTCAATTCGAATATATGCCTCTTTCTGTTTTGCAGGGTAGGATCCAGAATATTTACTTTATTGAGTCAAAGACATTTTAGGAATATGTCTTTTTTCGATTATACACTTTTGTATCTTTTCCTTTGTGCACTTTTGTAAGTTTTACTTTTCTTATTTGGGTCGACCCTAGAAGGTCAAGCTATCGAGCATATTAATAAGGCTCCTTCTAGCATTGTAGTTCGACAAGCTTTTTGATATTAATAAAGATAGAACTTTTTCCCCAACAAGTTTTCTCTCAAGAATCTTGTGCGCTTAGAATCTAGTTGAGACCAGCCCTCCTAGCTCTAAGTTTGTGATTTATCACGAGGTTCATCACCCCTCGTGTGGTTCACTTCACCCTTCCATCCTTTACCAACTAGAGAACCCCCATCAAGAAGCCTAAGGTTGAGTTTCTCACCTAATCTTCTAGAAACAGCCCACGCGCATCCAAGCCTTGAATCGAGGCTTGTATCATTTTGGTATCAGAGCTTAAAGCTCCTAAACCAGGTTGTTTCTATCCTTTAGCTTGTCTTGTTTTTAGTTCTTGCATTAGTTTAAGTCGCATTCAAGAAAAATCAAAAAAATAACATCAAACTCCAAACCGAGTGCATCTAGGGTTTATTAGATTCACTTTTGCATTACCATTCACGTTTTCCTTTTTGTTTAAGTCATATTTCCTTTATTTTTAATTTAATTAAAAAGAAAAGAAAAAGAAAATAGGAAAAATACCAAAGGAATTCGAATTGGACAGCTAGCACAAGTTGTCAAGAAAGTTTCCTTTTTTTCAAATCTTCATATTTTTGAATTTCCAATTCTCAGATTTTTTTCCTTTTTGCATTTTTCGAATCCCCCCTTATAAAAAGAAAATCCTCCTAATAATTTAGGAGCATCCTAACTTGTCTTCTTTCTTTGTAGCACAATGGCACAAGAAAATAGAGAAGCCACCGAAGCCATGATGGCCATGTTCACCACACTCCAAACACAACTCGCATCCATAGGTGAGAGGTTGGAGCGCGTGGAAAGACCAGTGAGATTCCAGGCCATAAGGCACGTGAGAGCTGAGCAAGACCGTCCTGAGGGTCCTGAGCACCTTAGGACACGGCACGAACAGGAGGAACCCCAGCCAGATGGAGATGAGGACACACAACCTCATAACTATCACCATAGGCCGAGAGGACCTCCACGGCAACCAGAGGCAGAAGATGATGGCTTTCAGCCATATGGTCTTTACTAGAGACCAAGAATGCCTCCTAGACATCATGAGGATGGAGATGAACATGCCTATAACCGGGTAACTCATCCTGATGTTAAGCTAACTCCTCCAAGTTTTGCAGGAAAAGTAGACCCCGATGCTTACTTAGATTGGGAGAGAAGAATGGATCATATCTTTGATCATTACAACCAACCAGGACCTAGGAGAGTCTCAATGGCAGTAGCACAACTCACGGAAAATGCCCTCATCTGGTGGGATCGTGAGGTATCTGACAGAAGTAGGAAGAGAATGAGGCCCATAGACTCATGGGTCGACATGAAAGACCTCATGCGACAAAGGTTTGTTCCACCTTACTTTCATAGAGACTTGCAACGTCGTTTTCGTACTCTTAAGCAGGGTACTATATCAGTAGAGGAGTACTATGAAGAGTTCGAGAAGCTAAGGAATAGGCTGGATCTCAATGATGATGAAGAAGCATTGATGGCACAATTCTTGGATGGACTCCAAGAAAGAATCAGCCGCAAGGTGGAAAGGCAAATCTACAATGACTTTAAGGACTTGTTCCACCTATCTGTCCAGGCTGAGCAGCACATCAAACGTAAGAGCCAAGACATCCGCAGGAAGCCTAAGACACCTTGGGCACCAAGCAACATGCCCAAGCCCGTAGACAAAGGCAAGAGCATAGAGATCGAGTCAAGGTTCAAGAGCAAGCCTCCTGAACCCACCCGTGACCAGAAAGAGCCTGGTAAGTCTTCTAACCCTCAAAGATCACGTGACATAACTTGTTTCAAGTGCAGGGACGTGGACACATCTCAAGGGAGTGCCCAAACAACCGAGTCATGCTGATTACGGAGGCAGGAGAATATGAGTCCCAAGATGAAGAGGAATATGAACCAGAAGGAGAATATGGTGACATTGAGTACCCTGATGTGGGGGAAGTGCTGGTCACTAGACGTATCCTCAGTGCAATGGTGGATCCTTCAGAGACCATCCAAAGGGAGAACATCTTCCACAGCCATTGCACCATCAAGGGCAAGGTATGTAACCTCATCATAGATGGTGGTTCTTGCACTAACGTTGCTAGTGCGTACATGGTTGATAAGCTAGGTCTAGAGAAGACAAGGCACCCTCGACCATATAGACTGAGATGGCTCGATGACAAAGTGGAGCTCAAGATCCATGAGCAAGTCATTGTGCCATTCAGTGTGGGCGAGTACCAAGACTAAGCGACGTGGTGTCCATGCAAACTGGCCATCTTCTGCTAGGAAGGCCATGGCAGTTTGAAAAAGAGACCAGGCATGATGGCCAAACCAATCTCTACACTTTTGTGCATGACAAAAGAAAGGTCAGCTTGGCTCCCCTTACACCTGCCCAGGTACACGAGCTACAACTCCAAATGAGTAAGGAAAAGAAACTTATCAAGTCTAATTTTCTTATTCAACCAAGCCATGTCCGGAGAGCTTTAGCCTCGAAGGATTTAATGTTACTAATGGTTTTCAAGGAAGTGTTGAATGTAGAAAAGAAACAGGTAGAGCTACCTCCTGAAGTAGCAACTCTCCTCAACAAGTTCCAAGATGTATTCCCAGAGGAGATACCAGCAAGCTTGCCTCCTTTACGTGGCATAGAGCACCAGATTGATCTAGTGCCCGGAGCAGCCCTGCCCAACCAGCCAGCCTACCGGATGAGTCCAGAGGAGTCCAAGGAGCTTGAGAAGCAAGTCAAGGAGCTCCTGGAGAAAGGCTATGTTCGAGAGAGCCTCAGTCCATGTGCCGTGCCAGTGCTACTAGTGCCCAAGAAGGATGGGACTTGGCGAATGTGCGTGGACTGCCAAGCAATCAACAACATCACAGTCAAGTACCGGCATCCAATACCACGGCTGGATGACATGCTAGATGAGCTGAGTGGAGCCACAGTCTTCTCCAAGATAGACCTCAAAAGTGGATACCACCAGGTAAGGATGAAGGAAGGTGATGAGTGGAAGATTGCTTTCAAGACAAAGAAAGGGCTCTACGAGTGGACAGTCATGCCATTTGGCTTGACTAATGCCCCAAGCACCTTCATGCGCCTTATGAACCAAGTTCTTAGGGCGTACATCAGTAAGTTTGTAGTAGTTTACTTTGATGACATATTGGTTTATAGTAAGTGCCTACGGGAACACCTCACACATCTTGAGATGGTACTTAAAACCCTTCGACAAGAAGAGCTTTATGCCAATCTCAAGAAGTGCATCTTTTGTACTGATAAACTTGTCTTTTTAGGTTTTGTTGTAAGTTCACAGGGCCTACAGGTTGATGAAGAGAAGATTCAACCCATACAAGAATGGCCAACACCAAGCAACATCAGCCAAGTAAGGAGCTTCCACGGATTGGCCAGGTTCTATAGGACATTCATGCCCAACTTCAGCAGTATTACCTCACCATTGACGGCAGTAGTGAAGAAGAACGTGGGATTCAACTGGGGAGAAGCTCAGGAGAAGGCATTCCAGGCCTTGAAAGACAGCCTTACACATGCACCAGTGCTAGTCCTGCCCGACTTCAACAAGACGTTTGAAGTGGAGTGTGATGCCTCTGGAATAGGCATAGGAGCAGTGCTAACCCAAGGAGTGAGAACAGTGGCATACTTCAGTGAGAAGCTAGGTGGTGCCTCACTGAACTACCCCACTTATGACAAGGAGCTCTATGCCCTTGTCCGAGCATTGGAGACTTGGCAGCATTACTTGCTGTCCAAGGAGTTTGTGATCCACACTGATCACGAGACTCTCAAACACCTCAGAGGGCAAACCAATCTCAAGAGGAGACATGCCAGGTGGATGGAGTTCATAGAAACCTTCCCGTACATCATCAAGTACAAGAAGGGCAAAGATAATGTGGTAGCCGATGCACTATCAAGGAGGTTTGCCTTGATATCAACCATGGAGGCAAAGGTCCTAGGATTCGAGCACATCAAGGAACTATACAAGGATGATCCTGACTTTGCTGAGAGCTACAAGGAGTGTGGCACAGGGAGTCATGGCAAGTTTTACATCCATGAAGGATTCTTGTTCCGAGAGAGAAGGTTGTGCATACCACAAGGATCATTGAGGGAGCTTATCATCCGAGAAGCTCATGGAGGAGGACTCATGGGCCACTTTGGTGTCAACAAGACTCTTGCAGTGGTCAAAGAGCACTTCTACTGGCCACACATCAAGAGGACCGTAGAAGCTCATTGTGCAAGATGCATCATTTGCAAGAAGGCAAAGTCCCGAGTGCAACCTCACGGGTTGTATCTCCCACTGCCCATACCTACACATCCATGGGTGGACATCTCAATGGACTTCATTCTAGGACTGCCCAAGATCAACCACAAAGATGCAATCTTTGTAGTGGTGGACAGATTCTCTAAGATGACACACTTCATTCCATGTGCCAATGTCAATGATGCCACACAAACAGCTGAGCTGTTCTTCAGGGAGATAGTACGACTTCATGGAGTGCCAAGGACCATCGTATCAGACAGGGACACCAAGTTCCTCAGCCATTTCTGGAGGACCCTTTGGAGAAAGCTAGGCACGAAGCTACTCTTCTCTACCACCTGCCATCCTCAAACCAATGACCAAATTGAAGTTTTCAACAGGACACTATCAACTCTTCTCAGAACTACACTAGGGAAGAACCTAAAGACTTGGGTGGAGTGCCTGCCATTCATAGAGTTCGCTTACAACCGAGCCGTGCACTCAGCAACCAAGAAGACACCATTTGAAGTGGTATACGGCTTCAACCCTCTCACCCCATTGGAGCAAACACCACTACCACCAGCTGAGATGACCAACCTCAACGGAGCATCCAAGGCAGAGTTCATAAGGAGATTACACCAGAAGGTAGCAGAAAACTTGGAGAAGAGGACCGGACAGTACGTGACTCATGCCAACAAGGGAAGAAAGGAGGTGATCTTTCAACCAGGTGATTGGGTGTGGCTACACCTACGGCAGGAGAGGTTCCCAAACCTAAGGAGTTCCAAGCTAGCAACAAGAGGAGATGGACCATTCAGAGTGCTCGAGAGGATCAACAACAACGCCTACCGGATCGAGCTCCCAGGTGAGTTTAATGTGTCCAATACGTTCAATGTTACTGACTTAGCCCCTTTCCATGCAGATGAACCAGTTTTGAGGACAAAACCTACTGAAGAGGGAGGGAATGATGAGGACATCAGGTTGTACATCCAGCCAGGAGACCAGACTGGCCGACCAGGAAGCTTGCCCGAGACAGCCGGATCATCTGGCACGCCTGCCGGCCCAAGCAGTACCACCGGACCCTCGACCACAAGGACCAGAGCAACCAGCATTGCCGGCGGAGAGGCCCAAGCTTCCGGCACACTTGGTGGCGACGTGGATGACACCGCCGGTCCCTCTAGTGATGCCGCCAACTCCGGGATCAACTTGGCCGGCCCTGAAGGCATTCCGGCCAGTACCTCGCACAATCCAGCCGGTACAGCCGATCCAGCCGAGTACACGCGCATTTCCACTTCTACACAAGAGGACTCGGACCAAATGAGCTACCAGCTCCAGGACATGCACCTAGAGGAAGTATCTAAACCAGTGGTACCTCAAGGAGCAATGAGAAGAAGCAGATCAATGGCACTCTTCCACAAATTCAGCTTATGGGTCGACAAGCTCCTAGAGGAAGATCGACTAAGGACAATGGGCCAAAAGTGCAAGGAAGAGTCCAATGGCTTCTCAACAACACAAGGGACATCAGAGACTTGGGCTTTAGTGGCAAGAGAGGTCAGGGCCCAAAGATTCTTAACCCTACTCCAAGTCGAAGACTAGGAGCAAGGCGCGTGCATGCCACAAGGACGACCACCTTCCATTTCTTGGCCATGAGGTAAGTTAAGGTAAGTTTCAATTCGAATATATGCCTCTTTCTGTTTTGCAGGGTAGGATCTAGAATATTTACTTTATTGAGTCAAAG
Organism: Pugionium cornutum; assembly: GCA_018901935.1. Lineage (NCBI taxonomy): Eukaryota > Viridiplantae > Streptophyta > Magnoliopsida > Brassicales > Brassicaceae > Pugionium > Pugionium cornutum. Next base: position 16,802,064 of record CM032157.1, read on the forward strand.
ACATTTTAGGAATAGGTCATTTTTCGATTATACACTTTTGTATCTTTTCCTTTGTGCACTTTTGTAAGTTTTCCTTTTCTTATTTGGGTCGACCCTAGAAGGTCAAGCTGTCAAGCATATTAATAAGGCTCCTTCCAGCATTGTAGTTCGACAACCTTTTTGATATTAATAAAGATAGAACTTTTTCCCCAACAAGTTTTCTCTCAAGAATCTTGTGCGCTTAGAATCTAGTTGAGACCAGCCCTCCTAGCTCTAAGTTTGTGATTTATCACGAGGTTCATCACCCCTCGTGTGGTTCACTTCACCCTTCCATCCTTTACCAACCAGAGAACCCCCCATCCAGAAGCCTAAGGTTGAGTTTCTCACCTAATCTTCTACAAACAGCCCACGCGCATCCAAGCCTTGAATCGAGGCTTGTATCACCTCTCGAACGAAATGATATTTGATTTCAATGTGCTTTGTTCTTCGATGTTGCACTGGATTCTTCCCAATTGCAATTGCAGATTTGTTCTCACAGAAAATAGGAACACCTTCTTGAGAATCAAAGCCAATTTCTCCCATAAGTCTTTGTTACCAAATAGCTTGATTTGTTGTTGCACATACTACAATGTATTCTATTTATGCGGTTGATTGAACTACTGTTTTTTGCTTACTTGACTGCCAACAGAACATCCCAGATCCAAGAGTAAACACGTAACTAGATATACTCTTTTTATCTTCATTAGAACCACACCAATCGCTGTCTGAATAACCGCATAACTCTAGATTGTTGATACTAGTGAATTGAACTCCAAAATGTGATTTGTCTTTCACGTACCCTAACACTCTTTTGGCTTCTTGGTAGTGCTTCATGAGTGGCGCAAACATGTACATCGATAGATAAGAGCTTGTAAACATCAAATTTGGTATTGATGAACGTAAATACAATAATCCACCAATAATGCTTCGGAACTTTGTTGGTTCACTATATTCTTCATCATTGCTAATCTTCTTGTCATGTGGTATAAGTGGGGTACCTACACTCTTGCTCTCTTTCATGCCAAACTTCTTAATGAGTTTGCATGTTTATTTTTCTTGTGATACAAAAATTCCACGATCATCTTGAATTATTTCCATTCCAAGAAAATAATTTAACAACCCCAAATTTGTCATCTCAAACTCCAACTTTATATCTTCCTTGAATTTTTTAATGAGTTGAGTATTGTTACCGGTGATGATGATGTTGTCCACCTACAATCTCACTATCAAAATGTCTTTTGCTTTCTTCATTTCATATAGAGCTGCATCATTCATACTCCTTTGAAAGCCATTTTGTAGAAAATATGAATCAATTTTTCCATACCAAGCCCGAGGGGCTTGCTTTAAGCGGTATAATGCTTTTTGGAGTGTTAGTATTTTGTCTTCTTCTCCTTCGACTATATATCCGGGTGGTTGTGCAACATAGATCTCTTCTTCAAGTTCTCCGTTGAGAAATGCAGAATTCACATCCATTTGATAAAGTTTCCATTTCATTTGTGCGGCGAAAGCAAGAACGGCTCGAATTGTGTCATGTCTTGAAACGGGTGCAAATGTCACAAGATAATCAACTCCATATTCTTGGGAAAATCCAACTAGCCTTGTCTTGTGTTTAATCAAATTTTCCCTTGCATCCGTTTTGATCTTATAGATCTACTTCACACTTATTAAATTTTTCTTCTCCGGCTTGTCAACTAGTTTCCATGTCTTGTTTTTTTTCAATCAATTCTATTTCTTCACTCATGGCCTTTCTCCACTCTTTACTGCCACAAAATTCATTGTAAGTTTGTGGTTCTTCATGTGCGAGAAGGCAACGTTCTATTATTTGAGCCGTTTCTTCAAACTCCACTCTTGGTGCTATTTGCATGATTTCACTCATGGACATGTATTTCTTTGGTGGCTCCAAAGTCTCTTCTTCATTACTATTATGATCAGGACTGGAGAGATTTTGGACCTGTTCTCCTTGATCTTGAAAAATATTCAAGGGAAGACAAAAATTCTTCTTTACTTCTACTTGTCTTTCCCAATCCCATTTCTTTCTTTCTTCAAAGGTTACGTCTCTGGGTATTTCCACCTTCTCACTATCTAGAATGAGAATTTTGTATCCTTTTGATTGGCTACTATAACCAATGAAGATTCCTCGTTTTGCCTTTTCATAAAATTTGCTTCTCTTCTCTTCTGGCACATGAACGAAGCATAGACTTCCAAAAATATTTAATTGTCCAACTGGGTTTATGGCCACTCCACTTCTCAACCGGCGTGATATCATCCTCTATGGCTTTGGAGGGTAAACTATTTTGCAAGTATGCCGATGTGTATACTGCCTCAGCTCAAAACTTGTGAGGGAGACCTTGATTATTGATCATGGTTCGTGCCATCTCCACTAGAGACCGATTCTTATGCTCTGCAACACCGTTTTGTTGAGGTGAATATGGAACCATTACTTGTCTCTTAATTCCCCATTAATGACAAAATTCATTGAATTCACTAGACGTAAATTCACCACCACCATCAGATCGAATTATTTTTATCTTGTTTCCCGATTGAGTCTCCACCAAGGCTTTATACTTCTTAAACATCACAAATACTTCATATTTGTGCTTAAGAAAGTATATCCCAGACATATGAGTAAAATCATCAACGAACAATAAGAAGTATCGGCTTCCGTTAAGTGACTCATTTTGCATCGGTCCACAAACATTAGTGTGAACAGTCTCTAGTTTCTCCTTTGTCTTTGTTAGAGATTCTTTTGGAAATGACTCTCTTGTTTATTTTCCACGCTTACATACTCTACACACTTCTCGGTTCACTTGAAAATTTGGTAAACCATTCACCATCTTCTTATTTTGCATTTGTTGTAGTCTTGAATTACCCACATGACCAAGTCTTCCATGCCATAACACCATTTCTCCTTCTTCACGAGCAACCGTAGCACTTTCTTGAGAAGAGTTATGTTTTATTGGAAAGCTCTTGTTAACCATGTTAATCTCCATAATCTTTTTCCCCTGAGGATCTAAGATTACACATCGCTTTTCTTCAAACATAACGCAATATCCATGAAATATAATTTGTGGACTTTTCTCCAATCCGGGTACAAGGAATGCATCTTTGATGACTCGTCTCCCTCTTTTTGTCATAACAACAATGTCTCCTTTGCCGGCTGTCATTACGACTTCTCCTTTTCCGACTTTGATTGGAACGATAATACTTCTATCTAATTTTTTGAAGTATTTTTCTTCCTTCGTCATGTGATTGGTGCAGCCGCTGCCTACCAACCATACTTCTTCTCTTATGATTGTTGGTATCTCTTCACTTGCACTAAATAGCATGTCAACTTCATCTTCTTCGTCTTTATCTTTAAGAATCATTTGTTCTCGTTCATATTTCTTTGAACGGCAATCCCTTGAGAAATGTCCAGCCTTTCCACAGTTGTAACATTCTCCCTTATTCCTCGAATTTTTTTGTCGAACACCTTTGTTTTGTTTCTTCCAACAATCCGCTTCTATGTGATTGTCTCTCTTTCAAACATCACACCACTTTTTTCTTTTACTTGACGTTCACAAACTTTGTGATTCTCTTTTTTAATCCGGATTTTCCCTTTCTTAGTTGAGCATGAAATGCTCCTTCAGTTGAACTCTCAAATCGTGAAAAATACGATTCTCATGCGCTTGAAGAGTTCTGATCAACTCCGACATGGCCAATGTAGTCAAATCCTTTGTTTGCTCCATTACCGCCATAATACTATCAAACCTTGCAGGAAGAGAGATGAGAATATTTTGAACAATTTGAATTTTTCTCTTCCCCATGGACCCTCAATTGATTTCCCAAATCAATCAATTTTCTCGTGAAAACTTGGACGTTGTCACCCTCATTCATCTTTAAATTTTCATAGTCTCTTCTTAGCGATTGAAGTTTTATCAATCAAACTTGAGGAGTTCTTTGAAATTCAGACTCAAACGCACCCAAGCCCTTTTAAAAGTAGTTGATGATGCTAAACGCGGAAATATCTTATCTGACACCGCCGTTTGTAAAAATCATAAAGCCATCAAATCTTTCATTGAATTCCTTAGTGAATTCTCTTGGTTCGTTTAGAATACCATTCTCTACATCTTCCCACCATTTATTTGTTTTTAATATTATCTTCATTTTGATACGCCAAAAATCGTAGTTTTCTCCATCAAATATGGGAATTATTTGATGAGATGTTGTCTCCATTGTCTCTATTTTTTACTTGAACTTTTGCAATAATTTTACTTGTCTTTGTACTTGAATTGGCTTTCGAATCGATAGATCTCTGATACTAGGTTGATGTTGTTGCTTCTTTTTTAAGTAACACAAGAGAAACAAGAATAAGGTGTTCTCGGTTTATGTTATTTCATGAATGAAAAAGAAACAAGAAAAAACAAGTTGTTGTTGTATTATGATGAACACAAGTACACTTATATACTTAACTAAACATTATCAATTTTCATAATAGAGATACAACTCTGTATTCTAAAGTCACGATTCTTCACATAGAGTTACGATTCTTCACAAAGAGTCACGATTCTTGACAAACACCTTTTGACACATTCATACATAATTAATGATTAAATGTATTTAAACTAAACTCAATTATATACTAACAATATTTAAGAAGCAAGGACCATATCTAATGGTATTTTCCACATAAACCCAATAGTCATAAACTCTGTGAGCTCAATCCCATATCGAGTAAGATATTCTACCTTTGGAGGTAAAAAACTTTCTGGTTCTATCACAATTTATAGGGTCAACTGGTGCTTCTTCTGAAGATCTCACTTTTGAATACCCTTGAGCACCTTTCCCCAATTTCTCAGGTGGTCTCCCTAAATAAGATTTACATCTTAGAATCATCCCGTTTCCCATAAAAAATAAACGTATACAAAATGCCGCAAAGAGTAGTAGTGTTTCGTGAAGAAAACCTGTTGTTTTTGTTGACGATGCGGTAGTAATAAATGATGTAAACCTGCAACAATTCCTATGGATCCAAGTATAAAATTGTCAAAAGACAATGGTATTCTTCTCACTGATGGAGAAAGCTACATATGTATTGTGGGAAAAATGATGCATCTGACCATCATGCGACCAGATTTGTCTTATGCAGTCAATATTTTATGTCAACATGCTTCTGCTCCTCGCCAACCTAATAGATATGAGGATCACTATCCTCCTATCTTATATACCTACAACAGAAGAGCTTGGAAGGGGCAAAGAACAGAGGCAGTTGGGCAGAAGATGATGAATCCAGGATAAGGGAAAGTGGGCTCGTTTGGGCTACTTCAAAGGAGATGGACTGCAGCTGGGAGTAGCCATGGTCAAAGAAGAACCCAGGGTGGAAGTAACGGTTGATCATACGATCACCTAGGGGGAGGAGAATATCTGGGAGGGGGATTTGATTTTGTTGCAGGGGAAACACTACTATAAATATCTTAAAGAAAGAGAGAGAAAGGTAGGGAGTGATTAAGGAATCAAAAGGGAAGAAGGTGATCACGATCATTTCTCTGGGCTTGTATTGAGTTTATGGGAAATTTAATACAAGAAACGTATTATTCATTGTCATACCTATCAATTTGGTATCAGAGAGCACCAGTTCTACGATGATGGCAAAGAAGATGGAACAAGGAAGGGAAGGCGAGGGTCATGGAACGGAAGAATAGAGGAAGTTGACAAAACTGGATCATGTGGAGGAGTTAGAGCGCAATGTAGCTGAGGTTCGACAGCAGCTAGGTCGACTCAGTGTGCTTGATCGACTAGAGCTGCTAACCCACGGCGAGCTCCGATCCTTGATCGTTGGCAAAACGGTGGTAGCAGACACTCTCGATCGCTATGCAGGTGGTTAACCAGCTGAGTACAAACTGGTGGAGACTAGGTTGCATGGAGAGGGACCTCGCATGATGGAAGGTGCCCTACGGAGTCGGAATGAACCCTTACTGAGGCGGGTAGAGATGCGGATCTTCGATGGGGAGCGAGTCGACAGTTGAATGTTCAGGATCGAGCACTATTTTGAAATGGAGAACTTCATAGAAGAGGAGAAGCTTCGTGCTGCGAGTGTGAGCTTAGATGGTGAGGAACTCTAGTGGTTCTGGTGGGATCGTGACCGGAACCCCTTTCGCAGTTGGGAGTAGATGAAGGCGCGGGTGCTGAACAATTTCACGGCTGGATGAGTAGCTTCACCAGAGGAAAAGACTGTTAACTCTCTGGCAAGAAAGAACCATGAGAGAATACTGCCATGAATTTAAGTTGCTCACGGCTCAGTCGAGGGATATCCGAGAGACTATGCTAGAAAAGTTATTCATGATCGGGTTACAACCACCTGGAGTCAAGCTCTTTGAACCTCATAGCCTTGACAGGATGATGACAATGGCGTTGGGGGTAGAAGAGTGGAATCAGTGTGGAGGTAGGCCTACGACAATTGGAAGAAGAGTATCGGCTGGGCTCAAACATAGTTCTGGGCCAGAATCTTCATTTGGGCCATGGGCGTACTGGGAGGGAAGCGAGTCACGTGTGGGCCTTCGGCCCAATGGAAGCACAATAGCAGGCATAGCGACCAACATTAGGGTTCATGGGTCGGGAGCTAGAGAGGAGACACCGACACCCAGCGGGTAACCCTATAACTGAAGGAAAGAGCATGCCTTACAGGCGAGTGTCGGAGGCGGAACTGAGGGACAGAAAATTGCAAGGGTTTTGTTTAAAGTGTGATGAAAAATGGTGGGTTGGTCATCGATGCCGATTTGGAGAGCTTCAAGTGTTTGTGGTTCAAGGCGATGGCACCGAGACTCACAATCGCGAGCACGATGATGGAATGGAGGAAATCGAAGATGACATGGAGGAGATTACGGGTCTTGTTGAGTTATCACTTAACTCGTTGGTAAGGTTATCCTCGCCACAGATCATGAAGTTTAAGGAGAACCTCCAAGGTCGCAACATCACCGTGATGGTCGACAGTGAAGCGATCCACAACTTCGTCTCGGAAGAGCTGATTCGGGAGCTGAATTTGCACACCGAGGAGACTACGGGGTATGGAGTGCTCTTGGCTACCGGATTGGCTGAAAGGGAACAGAATTTGTAAGAGGTTGCGACTACAACTTCAGTCACACGAGATCATAGCCGACTTCCTTCCAATTTGATTGGGAAATGCGGATGTGATACTTGGGATGGAGCGGCTTGAGACGTTAGGGCCGACGGATATGAATTGGAAACTCCAGGTGATGAGCTTCAAGTTTCATGGGGAGCCAATAACTATTCGAGGAGAACCATCACTGTGCACATCGGCAGTATCCTTAAAAGCCATTTGGTGATCCATCACACAGGAGGAATCGACAGTTTGGGTAGAATTTGGGGAATTGGTGTCAAAAGTTGAGGAGAGGGGTGTGTTATACCACCAGAGGTTCAACAGATTGTGGAGGAGTACAGTGATGTCTTTGAGAACCCCTAGGGGTTACCACCGATTTGTGGGTATGAACGCATCATACTGAAAACCAAAACTGATCCGCTGATGGTGAGACCATTCCGCTACCCACAGATACAGAAAGAAGAACTGCAACAACAGGTGGCCAATATGCTATCCGCGGGAATCATACAGCCTAGTTGGAGTCCGTTCTCCAGTCTGGTTCTCTTGGTGAAGAAAAAGATGGAAGTTGAAGGTTCTGGGTCAACTATCGGGCGCTGAAAACGGTAACCATCCCAGAAACCTACCCGATTCCGATCATAGACCAACTGCTCGATGAATTACACGGGGCCACGGTGTTCTCCAAGCTGGATTTATGTTCCAGGTATCATCAAATCCGGGTAAAAGCAGAAGACATTTCCAAAACGGCTTTAAGAACACACGACGGATACTACGAGGTTTTGGTGATGCCTTTTGGGCTCACCAATGCACCCGCGACCTTTCAGTCCATAATGAACGACATGTTCCAACCATTTTTTAGAAGGTTTGTCTTGGTATTCTTTGATGATGTGTTGGTGTACAGCTACAGCATAGCCAAACACACGCAACACTTGGAGGAGGTAATGCGGATGTTCAGGTAACAAAAGCTGTTTGCTAACTGCAAGAAGTGTCAATTTGGGAGGGGTCAAGTGGAGTATTTCGGTCATATAATTTCAGCAGATGGAGTTTCGGCCAATCCAGAAAAAATCAGCGCCATGGTCAATTGGAGGAAACCGGGGTCGATCAGGGAATTGAGAGTCTTCTTGGGGCTCACCGGGTATTACCGAAAATTCGTGAAGGGATATGGGTTCGTTAGCCAAGCCGCTCACCACACTGCTAAAAAAGAACAATTACCATTGGAACAAGGAGGCTGACCAAGCTTTTCAAGGGCTAAAATATGCTATGATTACCATTCTGGTGTTGGGTTTACCCAATTTTGCAGAAGTATTTACCGTGGATGCTGATGCCTTGAGTTATGTTTTAGGGACAGTTTTAATGCAGCTGAACAAACCCATCGTCTACTTCAGTCAAGCATTGTCAGAACGAGAAAGACTGAAATCGATCTATGAGAAGGAACTTATGCCAATTGTGCTAGTGCTGAAAAATGGAGACACTGCCTCTTGGGAAGGAAGTTCATAGTCCTAACCGACCAGAAAAGCCTCAAGTTCTTGCTGTTACAGAGGAAGATCAGTTTGGAATATCAACGATGGCTCGTAAAACTGCTCGGATTTGAATTCGAAATCCAATATAAACCCAGTAAAGAAAACTGGGCGGCTGATGCTCTTTCGCGATATGGAACGCAACCTTTGCTATTGGCTTTGATAGTATCAGCTTCAATACAACTAGAAGAGCTATGCAAGGAAGTGGAACGCGATCTAGAATTGAGTAAGGTAATCGCTGATCTAGCTAACGATTCTGCTTCTCACCTGGGTTATACACTAGTGTAGGGGAGGATGTTGTATGGAGATCGTTTGGTGGTGCTGAAGGGGTCGCCAGCCAACGCGCTCATACTCTGTGAAGTCCACAACAGCGAGAGTGGGGGACATTCTGGGGTCCTTAAGACACCGAAACGCATAGCGGCAGTTTTTTATTGGAGGGGAATGATGACCAATATCTGCCGTCATGTAGCCGAGTGTCACTCTTGTAAGTATTCCACGTTGGCACCAGGAGAATTGCTTCAGCCGTTACCTATTTCGACACAAGTATGGGAGGATGTTACTATGGACTTTATAGAGGGATTTCCTAATTCCAAGTGGGTCAACTCAATATTGGTGATAGTGGATCGGCTAACGAAGTATATATGGTCACTTCATCGGATTGAAGCACCCATTTACGGCACCAGAAATCGTGGGAATATATATAAGAGAAGTGGTATACTTGCATGGATTTCGAGGAACCATTGTCTCCGACAGAGACAATATATTCATGAGCATATTTTGGAAGGAGTTGTTCAAAGTAGCCGAAACGAATCTCCGTTACAGTAAGACTTATCACCCGCATACTGATGGGTAGATGGAAGTGGTAAATCGAACTTGGAAACTTATTTTGCGTTGTTTCACAGGAAAAACACCAAAGACTTGGGCACGATTCCTGCCCTGGGCTGAATTATGGTACAATTCAGCCTTCCATACTGCGATCAACACTACTCCTTTCAGGGTAGTGTACGGAAGGGATCCGCCGAGCCTGATCAGATATGAAAAGGGGTGTACTGTCAATGGTGAACTGGAGACTTTTCTGTTAGAAAGGGATGAAGCATTGGCTAGACTTCAGCAGCAGTTGGAAAAAGTGCAACAAATCATGAAAAAGCAGGTTGATGGGCATCACAGGGAGGTGCAATTTGTAGTCGGAGATTGGGTTTATTTGAAGGTGAGACATTGCAGACAGTCTTCGATAGCCCATCGTGCCAATGAAAAGCTCTCCGCGAGGTACTATGGTCCATATGAAGTAGCAGTCAGGATAGGCGAGGTGGCTTATTGTCTCAACCTTCCTGCCACAACTAAGATTCATGATGTTTTCCACGTTTCTCTCCTAAATAAATCATTGGGAAGACGTGAAGCTAGCTCCCCATTACCGGACCAATTGACGGAGGAGTATGTTCTGCAAACTGAACCTGAGTTGGTGATACAGGAGCGGTTTGACAGCAAGGTGGGGCAAAAGGAATTCTTAGTAAAGTGGCAAGGAATGCCGAGCCATGAGAGCACTTGGGAGCTCAAATCTATGCTGAGGGCGCAATTTCCATTTCTCAATCTTGAGGACAAGATTGGTTTTGAAGGAGGAGGAGATGATAGATACGAGGATCGCCATCCTCCTATCTTATATATCTACAGCAGAAGAGTTCGGAATGGGCAAAGAACAGAGGCATCTGGGCAGAAGATGATGGATCCAGATTGGGGAAAGTGGGCTCGTTTGGTGATGTGAGCATGGCCAGCAAGGAACCACAACCTAAGGAGCAGTTTGAACCCGAGGAGGAAGAAGCCACTAAAGATTTTAAGGAGCAGCTAGAACCCATGGATATTAGAGATGAAAGCCTACAAATCTTCAATGACCCCATTACCCGATCCAATCAATCCAAACCTAAGACAACACTACAGCACCTTCTCAACACCATTCAGGCCAGTTTAGTGTGTGCTAATCCAACCACATTGGTGATAACACTAGCGTCGTTTGATCATCCTCTTGAATAAGGAATTTTAGAATACTTTTTCATTCATCTGAAGAGCCGAAAATCTAAAGTATCTTCATCACCCTTGGAAATTTTAATTCGATTCACCCCTTGCCCAAAGTGCCTAACCTTTGCCATTCACACAGGGTTGTTTTATCCTGCATATTCTGAATTTTAAATCAAAGCATTTTTGGATTCAGACTGGGCTTGTTGTCTAGATATTCGTCGATCTGTCATAGGATATTGTATATTCATTGGAGATTCACTAGTTTCTTGAAAATCAAATAATCAACATGTCATCTCATGCTCCTCTACAAAAGCGGAGTATCGTGCAATGTCTATTGTAGCAAAGAAAATCCTTTGGCTATCAAGGTTGTTGCAAGATCTTTGTGTTATAGCAATGAAGACTCCGCTTTTGTATTGTGATAACACAGCACCAGTGCACATAGCAAAGAACCGTATTTTTCACGAGAGCACTAAACATGTCGAGATTGACTGCAATGTTTTCCGTGAAAAGATTGCATCTGGAGCTCTTCAAATCGTTCATGTGAAATCAACACATCAACTTGGATCTGCTTTTACCAAGTCATTGTTTCTTACTTTTTTTAATACTCTCATGTACAAGATAGGTGTTTTAAACATTTTTCCCATCTTGAGGGGGAGTCTTGGTGTGTAATTAAGATAGATTAGTTAGTAGTTAGTTAACTTCTTCATTTCTATAAATACAGAGCAAGTTGCTCATTATCAATAACGCAGAGAAAATTCTTTTCCTTCGCGTACTATAAGAGTATTCTCAACTTTTCAGAATAGTGTGGGTTTTGATGAATCTTAGGCCAAAGAAGAAAGAAGACTTTACACAAAGCTCTAGATTTCAAGATGGGTTTTGATTCCAAGTCTGCGAAAAACAAATAATAGGGTAAACAAGGGGAAATTTGCTAATTCATGAATGAAATATTGGTTTCCATTACAGTGTATTTTGTGGATATTATATACATGACATATATTACTTTTAAGGTTCTTACCGAAAATATTGTAAAACAGTTAATTCATATATTCAACGTAATTTTTTGAGTCAACAAGTTAAATCCTTCTTGATCCGATAAATGCCAAACGACAATATTTTCTCAACATTCTAAATCGACAAACATGTTATTGCCTTTCATCGTCCAAGATCATCTCATTCTTCATATTGTTTATAGTTTCATGGATTAAACATGACACCACACGGCAACGTGCCAAACCAAAGAATTGTATTTTTCGGTAATAGAAAGAAGTGATAATTTATTAAAACTATTAAGCTATTGTATCTAAATTTTCGTGAAATAAAATTATTTACCTAAGTTCTATAAGTTTAACGTGAACATGACAAAAACGATATGTAAAATCTCAAAACAATATATTTTCACACAAATATCATTTAAACACATTCATATCATCAAAATCATGTATCAAAAATTAGAAAACAACTATTTTTGGATGTTTTATATGAATGTTGATGGTTTTTTACTAATACTAAGAACCTCATATATAACCGAGTTTAAAAAATAATATTTTTGATACTATAATAAATCCAAATTCTAAGTAAATCAAACTCATAAATTTTGATAATCAATACACTAAATTATTAATTTCTTATTTTGAAATTAAAGAAGTGATCTTTTAAACATTAAAATATTAATGAGTGAAGAAAAAATTTTATATGCCACTACTTAAAAAATAATATAAAAAATGGCTTCGCCCGGATTCGAACCGGAGACCTTCAATCAATTACACCATGAAACTTGTTATTTTTGTCAATATCAACCGACTAAACCCTTTATAACTTCCGTTTTGTTAAATAATTTCGTTATTAGAAGTTTTTGCAATATTTTTTAACCGATTTATACTGAGTTATACTTTGTAAAACAAAATTTGACATATCAAATTAAAAAATAACTTTATTTTCAACAAATTAATTAATTATAATATTTAGAATAAAAATTGAACCAATATAACTGAATAAGTGAACTGATATCGCCTTGGCAACATTTCGGTTATTACCAATATACTTTTCTATAATTATTATTAACTGATTTATACCATGCTATATTTTTTAGAAATTAAAATTTCAATGAATAATTAAATTACCACTTAGATTCAAAATCAAATCGATCGAACTGAATGAGTGAGTCGATGACTAAAACTGGTGTAGTTTTTTATTCGCTTTGGTTAAATATGAATTTTTATTTATGTTTTAATGATTCTTAACAAATTTTATACAGAGATATAGGTTTTAAAACATTGATTGATCCGGCATTAGATTTATCCAATAACAATTGTGGTTACGGCAAAATGTTATTTTTGAAAATTTTTAATATAATTTCAAAAATTATATATTATGAATTCATCGATAATTTTTTTCTATATTACCAACATATTAATTTTGGGTAACTGAATTTTGTCGTTATTTAGACGCAATATCACCGACTGATTAACGTCGGACAAGGTGAACATCGTCCTTATTACTATGCTCTGTAGCGAAAAATTAACAACGCTAGCGTTATCACGAATTAAAGACAAATGGATTATCGATGATATTGCAACAACCTATTACCTATGGATTAATGTCTATTCGGATGCAATATTACCGACAGATTAACATCGGACAAGGTGAACATCATCCTATTACTATGCTATGTAGCAAAAAATTAACGACGCTAGCGTTATGACGAATTAAAGATAAATAGATTATCGACGATATTGTGGTTACAGGCAAATGTTATGTGTCAGTGCGCACAGTGAGCTAGACGGATATTGCCAACTTGATATAACTCGTGAAATTTCGCCTGAATATCGAGGAAGTAGTGCAAATTCCCAAGGTCTTTCATGCGAAATTCTTGATTTAAGGAGTGAAGAAGCCGGGTAAATGTGCTTGTGCTGTTGCCTGTCAATATTATATCGTCACATAAAGAAACAACAAAATAAGATCACCTCCTTTCTTGTAGATAAACAGAGAAGGGTCTTTGATGCTGCACACAAATCCGAATTCCAATAGATAGTTGCAAAACCGATTGAACCAAGCACGGGGAGTTTGTTTAAGCGCATAGAGAGATTTGTGTAAGAGACACACATGATCCGAATTCTGTTTATCAATGAATCCTGCAGGTTGGGAGATGTATACTGTTTTAGTTAAATCACCATGTAGGAAAGCATTTCTGACGTCCATTTGACGAATTTTCCAGCCCATAATCGTTGCCACCTGAAATATTAACCGATCTCAACAGATGAGGGCATTATCCGTGAGTTGTGCTACTGCCATGGAGATTCTTCTAGGGCCTGGTTGGTTGTAATGATCGAAGATGTGATCCATCCTCCTCTCCTAATCTAGATAGGCCTCGGGGTCTACTTTTCTTGCAAAACTAGGAGGTGTTAGCTTGACATCATGACTGTTTACCCGATTGTAGGCGTAGTCATCTCAATCCTCATGATGTCTAGTGGGCATCCTTGGTCTCTGGTGATGCCCATAGGGCTCGTAGCCATTGCCCTCTGCTTCTGGTTTCCGTGGAGGTCCTCTCGGCCTAGGGTGATAGCCGTGAGGCTGTGCGTACTCATCTCCATCCGGTTGGGGCTCCTCCTGTTCGTGCCGTGTTCTAGGGTGTTCAGGACCCTCAGCAGGGTCTTGTTCAGCCCTCACGTGCCTTATGGCCTGGAATCTCACCGGCCTCTCCATGCGCTCCAACCTCTCGCCGATTGATGCGAGTTGTGTTTGGAGGGTGGTGAACATGGCCATCATGGCCTCGGTTGTATCTTGGTTTCCTTCAGCCATCGTGTGCTACAAGTAGAAAAATACAAGTTAATTTGCTCCTAAATTTATTATGAGAGTTTTCTTTTATAGTAAAAGAGGCAAATAGGAGAAAAGGAAAAATTTGAGAAAAGGAAAAACTAGAAAAATGGAAACTTCTCTAACAATTAATGCTAAAGATCTTAGATTCTTTTGGTCGATTTTCTTGGTAGTTTTCTATTTTTTTTGTTTTTTAATTTAATTTAATGAAGAATGGAAATATGCTTTTAACAAAAAGGAAAAGCGAAATTGCAATGCAAATAATGTATCTAAACCCTAGTGATGCACGTAGGAGCTAGATGCACTCGGTTTGAACTTAGATGTAATTTTTTTTTTTTTTGAACGAAACTTGAACTAATGCATGAACTGGAAATAAGACTAAGTAAAGGATAGAAACAACCTGGTTTTGGGAGCTTTACGCTCTGATACCAAAACGGTACAAGCCTTGAATCAAGACCGTAACACGGGTGGGCTGCTTGGAGAAAATTATGTGAGAAACTCGACCTTAGGCTTTCGGATAGGGGTTTCCTGGTTGATATTGGATGGAGAGGTGAAGTGAACCAAACGAGGGTTGATGAACCTCGTGATAAATCACAACTTAGAAGCTAGGAGGGCTGGTCTCGACTAGGGTTCTAAGCGCACAAGTTTTAGAGAAAACTTATAGGAAGAAAGTTCTATCTTTATTAATATCAAAACATTGTCGAACTACAATACTGAAGGAGCCTTATTAATATGCTCGGCAGCTTGACCTTCTAGGGTCGACTCAAAAAAAATGGAAAACTTACAAAAGTGCACAAGGAAAAATTACAAAAAGACAATAACCGAAAAAGGACTTCTACCTAAATTGTTCTTGACTCAAAAATGTAAAACTTCTAATTTCTACCCTGCAAAACAGAAAAGGCAAGTGTCTAATTGAAAACTTACCATTCTTACCTATCGGCTAAGAAATGGAAGGTGGTCGACCTTGTGCAATGCACGCGCCTCGCTCCTAATCTTCGTCTTGGAGTACGGTTATGAATCGTTGGGCCCTGACCTCTTTTGCCACTAAAGCCCAAGTCTCTGGAGTCCTTTGTAATGTTGAGGAGCCTTTGGACTCTTCCTTGTACTCTTGGCCCAATGCTCCTTGTCGATCATCTTCTAGGAGCTTGTCTACCCATAAACTGAACTTGTGGGAGAGTGCCCATTTTCTGCTCCTTGTCATTGCTCCTGGTGGCACCACTGGTGTAGAGACTTCATCTAGGTTCATGCCTTGAAGCTGGTAGCTTAGCTGATCTGAGTCCCCTTGTGTTGATGTGGAAAAGGTGGTGCAATCGGCTGGATCGGCCAGATTGATTTCGGAGCCGGCCAGATTGATTTCGGAGCCGGCGGCATCACCAGTTTGGCCGACGGTGTCATTCATGTAGCTGCTAGTTAGGCCGCAGGTTTGGGCCTCTCCGCCGGAAATGTTGATCGGCCCGGTCCAGCTGGTCGTAGCGCCGGCGGTACCACGTGGGTCGGCAGACGCGCCAAATGGCCCGGCTGTCTCGGGCAAGTATTCTGGTTGGCCATTCTGGTCTTCTGGCCGGCCAGACGATCGGATGCCCTCATCAAGCACCCTACTCGACTCTTCGCCGGTGAGGCATACATTCCACCTTTTTTATACAAAAAGGATGCTCGGAGTATTGAGAAATTTCTCAAGAAGGATGCAGCTTCCCGACCATCAAACAAGACTAGGTGCCAGGCGACTCCTTCTGTTCCTCAGCCTCCTCGTGGAGTGTCTCGGCCCATTGAATTGGGCTCTGTTCGGTTCCCCACTGGGCCTGTTTCTCTTGTTGCATTCCGTGATGCGCTTGCTGACACTACTGTTGCGTTATCTCCTCTCAGTGATGTTGTTCGTCAACTTCAACATGCCTTCACATGTATAGTTTCTCGTGCGCAATCTATCTTGTGTTTTGACTAATGTCGTGTTTTTGACTTTTATGCTCACAAGCAGGGGGAGAAGAGGATCCTGGTACTGATTCTGAATCATTTTGAGAGTGTCCAGTTTGTGTTAGGATAAGTTTTTTTTGGATTTCACTTTCTGTAGTGGTTAAGAGGACTATATTTTTTTGTAAGTGTCGGGTATGATAACTAAGATGGCTAGAATCATGGGGGAGAATTTCTTTTGGTTTTGTAAACAACCCATGTCACCTTCTGAACAAAGTATTTTGGATATCAATAAAAGAATTCGGATCTTCGTGGTTAAATCGATTTGTGGTTGTTGTTTTAGTATGTGTTCATTTTTGTGTGGTATGAATCTTTTGTTCAGGTGTTTGTGAGGCACACAAGTCAAAAAGGGGAAGATTAAAGATGCAGTAGTTTGTAAACATCATTGAGTTAGCTGAGAAGTAGTACAAGCAAGTGAGTCAAGACGTCATGCATATCTACAGAATGACGTAGAGAAAAAGAAATGAGCTGAATTTGGTGAAGGCCATCTAGAATGACTTAACAGGCTTGGAATAAGAGAAGAAGTTTGCAAAAAGGGAGTGATCCGAGTTTTAAGGGAGTTTCTTATTTTGTGCAAAGAATAAGGAAACTTTACAATAAAGGAGATATGAGAATTATGTGAAAAAAAGAAATTCGTATCTAGGGCTTTGTATGAAGTAGTAAGGATAAATAAAAAGACCGAACATTGTCGCAACCTAACACTCACGAGAGAGAGAGTTTTATTCAAAGGTTTTAGGTTTCTAAGAGAAAAGACAAAACTAAAGAGGTAAAAGAGTTTTGGTGAAGTGTTTTAAGATTGTGTGTAATCTTGTGAACGTTTGAGGCTAGTGTAACAAGTTAAGGACATCTTGAACTTGTTCAAAGTCGTTTTAGATGAGATTTGAGAGTGTATAAAAGATCTTCTAATAGATACACGTATTGCTTTAGTTTCTGTATCAGTGCTAATAGTTTTTGCATTTTCAAATATATATTGTTAATTTGGTTTTTTGTGAACATACAAAGCACACTGAGACAATTTTCATCTAGTATGTGATGTGATTCAAGTTTGATTAATCTCTAGAATGCCTATGAGAACAAACGAGCACCTTTGACTAAGGCATTTGGATGGATAAATTTTGAAAACTTATTGTCCAAGTTGGATGTTCGAAATCTCCACCAGAATATTAGAGATAATAACATATTTTATAGTCTTTTATATATCATAACTCCGTCCTTGCAAAGAACAACAGAAACCATAAAATCTCTCTCAAAACCACCACCACCACTAATCTTCTAGCTAATATGCTCTAATGTCAGTTCTCGCGGTGGGTGAGTCAATGGCGTTAACACTAGAACCATTCTGTAGTGTCTACCTTCTCTTTTGTTCTTTGTTTCAGTTTCTACGGCTTCTGTTGGCGTCTTTCTCTCTTCACAGTGGCGTTTCTCTGGCGAGAGCTCAGATGCTTCTTGGAGTGAAGTTGTGGCACCGTCTTAGCCGGTTTTCGGTCGCAGATCGGCGTGAAGATGTTGTCTTCGGTCCTTGATTCTCGCCTTCGAAGAATCGGCTGAGATGAGGAAAGCTATTCGCCCCCTTAAGTGGTGGATGCAACAATGGTCGGCATCGGGCTCGATGTGAAAGTGAGTTTCTGTCTCTTTCATGTTCGTCCTCTCGCATTGATTTTGCTGGTAGTTTTGGATTTGTCAGCGGTGATGGTTTCAAGCGGTGAAGATAAATCTGGTCTAGTCGTTTAGTTGCGGTGTTTTCGGCACTTGGGCTGGTCTCTATCGTGGCACTGCTAGTTGTATGTGTATGTAGCTGGTTTGTGTATTAGTCTAAGTTTTAGTAGTTCTATTGGAGTTATTAGAACTAGGTGTGGCTTGTTGTAGATTTTTAACAGATGGGTTTGAATCTTTTAGCTAGGTTTTTTGCAGTTTGACAACTTCTAGTCCTTGACTTTCCTCTATGGTTGGTTTTAAGTTTAGGATCTTAGTCCGTCTTCTCGTTGTTTATGCTTTGAGATTGTGTTGTTTAGCGGTGTTCTAGTTTTCGTGTCTGTGGTTTGGCTCTTGGATGACTTTTCTTTGCAATGTCACCTTATTCCTCTCCTCGTTTCTTGTATATCGAGTTTGGGTCATGATTGATGTGTGAGTTTGGGAATCTTTGCCTGCATGCTATTAACAATCCCACAAACATCAACCAAGGTATGGATGGTGTCCCGTGTACATCGAAGTTCCAACACGAACAGTAGTGGCTTTCAAGGCCTCTGCCGTAGAACGACCTGATATCTGATTGATCGCATCCCCTACAACATCGACGTCGGTCGACATCATTCTCATTTCTCATAGAGGGGACTGCGAACTCACGTAGAGCAATGGGTGAATCCACAGGAGAATTGATAGTTTCAAAACTGTCATAGCCCGACACACTCAAAGCAGAACTATCCGAGATGCTAGCCTCCCTACCGGACGACGATCTAGAACTACTGTTTGACATATCTACGAGCTACGGAAAATACTCAACCCAACGAAAACTAATGGAGAGCTAGAGAAAGGCAGAACATACGATAGCGAAAGAAAAGTACTTTCCATGTTGAAGATTGAAACAGTGAGAAAACACAGAGGATTCTTATAGCAAGAAGTCGATGGTTCCTTAAAAAGCATAATCATTACCTTAGGCGACCCTTCGCATACCCCACTAGAACAACTCTTCTAGCAGTTACCTCACTCAAACGTTCGTAAGTGGGCTCCAAAAAGGTAGACCACCAGCTGGATAAGCCCAACCCAAAAAAACCCAAGAGCTTGTTAACCATCCGAAAAACCCAAGAGCAGGAATTCAAACGTCAGTTCAGAATGCATGTGGCCAATCAGAATCTTATGAACCGATCTCAATTGGTGCCGAGATGCGACCATTTATGAAGTTTGTCGAACTCTCTTCAACTTGTAGTTTAATCTGGAGGAGCTTACTGTTGGAGGTGGGCTTCACACTCCAAATAATGGGCCTGTTCCGAATAGAGATCGGTCCATATCACCGGCCTTCGAATTTCCCGCGATATGTCCGACCTCCAGATAGTTCGCGATGTGTACGAACTCCACAATCCCAGGATGCCGCCGAATATCTCGGAGAGAATCTTACGATCCAAAGATCAAGGGATTCGAACAGACAAAAGTGTATAAAGACGAGTCATTAGTAATTAATGATCCATCCAAAAATATTTCCAAGAACTTAATAACTTGCAGCTGACTGCTTTCAGTGAAGATTTCTTTTATGTTCGTGTTTTTGTAATCGTTCGAGTTTCATCAATAAAGCTTTAAAGCTTCATATTCATAACGTTGATCAATCTGTTCATTTCTTTGAATGACCTGTTCAACACTTCCTTTAAATTTGAGTTTAGAAGAATCCTCTCATCCAACATGAATTGACCATGATAGCATTCTTGAGATGAAATCATATGCACCAGAACTAGCCTATTCAATGTGCCTCTTTTCTCAAGAAATGATTGATTTAACGATGGAAAGTTCTAAACTAGTATTTATTATAAAAAATTCTCATTCAGTTTATCCATAGTTTACACCGCCTTTCTCCTTTTCAGCTCAGACAAACAACAGCCACTAATCATATCTACAAAGGATTGGAAGGATAAAACAGATCTTCTGGGATCACCTTGTTTTTCACCATGATGGACAATTTCATTGTGTCACCTAAAAGGAACCAACTTGCCTTTCTACTAGTCCCCACGGTAGTAACCTTTCCTATACTGAAGAGCTCAAATTAGCCACCGAATGGTCATATAAAGAGGCTGAGTTTTTCTTATTCCTTTTGAAAGAGATTTACAAGTATATATACATAGTAGAGAGGAATATTTAGGTTAAAATCAATTACAATTAATTCCTAAATATATTCTTTACATATTTGGTTCATACGTCCCCTCAAGATGGAGTGATCTTGAAGACTCCAATCTTAGAACAGGCATGCTGAAAACGTGTCCTTGGAAGTGGTTTGGTTAAAGTATCCGCAAGTTGATCATTCGTAGATACATGAGAGACACGAAGTATGCCGGCTTGAATTTGATTTCATATGAAATGATAGTCTAGTGTGATATGTTTCATCCTTGAATGGAAGACAGAGTTTGCACACAAGTATGTTGCACCCACATTGTCACAATAGATAACGGGCGGCACGTTAAGATGAATTTGAAGTTCGGTGAGTAGTGAATGTAACCAACGTACCTCTGAGGCAGTGTTTGCTACAGCCCTGTATTCGGCTTCTATGGAGGACCGGGCGACTCCTCGTTGTTTCTTCGAGGACCAAGAAATTGGATTTCTACCCATATAAACGATATAGCCATTGGTAGACACAAAATCATCTATGTCGCCAGCCCAATTAGCATCAGAGAAAGCATGAAGCGCAAGTGGGGAGGCTTGATGAAGTTGAATTCCATGTGTTTGTGTTCCTGCGAGATAACGTAAAACTCTTTTTGCTGCAGTCCAATGTGTTTGTGTCGGTTTGTGCATAAATTGAGCTAGACGATTGACTGCGTATGATAAATCAGGCCTCGTGAAAGAAAGATACTGAAAACTTCCAACAAGAGATCGATACTTTGACGCATCAGTGAGAGGTGTACCATCATTGAGAGTTAGTTTTGGTGAAGCCGGGAGTGGGGTGGCAACTGGCTTGGCATCAGACATGTTGTGTCTTGCGAGTAGATCAACTATATACTTTCGTTGCATCAAATGTATACCAGTGGTTGTTCGATTTACTTCAACACCGAGAAAGTAGTGAAGATCTGTAGGATTTTTTATGGAAAAACGCTGAGCGAAGTTCTTAAGCACTTGTGAAACTCGAGCTTGCTGGTCACCGGTGACAATGATATCATCTACGTAGATTAGTACATATGTGATCATCTTGCCAGTTGATTGTATGAAGAGTGATGTATCAGCTAGAGATTGAGTGAAGCCATCATCTAGAAGATGTTGTCGAAGAGCGATGTACCATGTCCGTGGTGCTTGTTTGAGACCATAAATAGGTTTTCGAAGACGACAAACAAATGAGGGTCGATCTCGATCAATCAAACCAGGGGGTTGAGACATGTATACCTCCTCAGTGAGTTCTCCTTGAAGAAATGCGTTGTTAACATCTAAGTTTAATAGGCCATGATTTTGTTGTTGCAATGCTGAGTACTAGACGGATTGTCGTCGTCTTAATGACCGGACTGAATGTTTCTGCATAATTAAGTCCATATTGTTGCATATACCTCTTGACAACAAGACGAGCTTTGTATCTTTCCAATACTCCATTTGAGTGAAACTTTGTGGTGAAAATCCAGCGACAACCAACAAGGTTTTGATGAGAATTGGGCGGCACTAGATCCCATGTGTGGTTTTTGGTAAGAGCATCAAATTCAGCTGAACACGCCCGACTCCATTTCTCGTCTTTCAAAGCTTGGTTTATTGTCGTAGGCTCCGGTACATTTAATAAAGGACCTGCAACAGCAAGAGACAACTTTTGTTTTGTTTTTTATGTTATTTTTGGCTCGAGTTTGCATTTTGTGGATGTTTTGGTTTTGTGTTTGGTTGGATTCATTTGTTTGTGAGGTTGTTTGGTTATTGTGGTTTTTCATGGGGTTTAATTTAGTGGTGTTTGGTGGGTAGTTGGTTGATTTTGTAGTGATTGTAGCTGAGTTGTGGGTTGCAACTCATTTTGAGTACGAGCAGTGGGCTCATGAAGTGATGGGTTAAGCTGGGCAGTGGGGTTCAGATGGAGTGAATAAAGGAGAAGCAGAAGGAATGGTAGAGGGCAATACCTGTGCATTATCGGAGTTGATGTGAGATGTTGAGTGTCCGGAGTGAAGGTCTGAGCACAGGGGTACATCTTGAGTTGCCGGAATCGAATGACAAAATGGAACTTTTATTACGGATGGAGGGTAGTATGAGTCGTCATCTCGTTGTGGTTCTCTATCTTTGAAAGGTTGATCAGTCCGAAATGGAAAGCATGTCTCATCAAATTGTACATGTCGTGAGGTATAGATACGCCCAGTGGGGAGATGAAGGCAGTAATATGCACTCTGTGTTACTGAGTATCCAAAGAATATACACCTCAATGATCTATCATCAAGTTTATGGTTTGTGTAAGGTCGTAGCCATGGAAAACACAAACAGCCAAAGATCCTTAGTTTCTCATAATTCAGTGGTTGATGAAACAATTTGTGGAATGGAGACATCATTGACAGAACTGGAGTTGGCATGCGATTAATGAGATACACTGATGTAGCAAATGCGTATGTCCAATACGTTTTTGGAATTGATGCCATCGACAAAAGTGTAAGGCCTGTTTCAACTATATGTCGATGTTTCCTTTCAGCCAAACCGTTGTGCTCAGGAGTATGTGGTGGTGAGGTAAGGTGAGAGATTCCATGATGTTGTAAGAATTCACGTAAGGCAATGAACTCACCACCATTATCTGAAAATAAGGTTCCAAGATGGGTTTGAAATCGGTTTTCAACAAGAGATTTGAAAGCTATAAAAGTGTTTTTGACATCTGATTTTCTTTTCAAAGGAAACAGCCATGTATAGCGTGTGAAATGGTCAATGAGAACAATGTAATATTTGAAATTATCAATAGAGAGTATGGGTGATGTCCAAACATCTTTGTAAACGTATTCAAGAGGATGATGGGAGACAATTGAAGAATGAGAAAATGGAAGTTTATGGCTTTTATTAATAAGACAATCGGAGCAAGATAAATGTTTTGAATTTGAAGATGAAATGGGAATTGAAGAAGTGGAAACAATTTTATTTAAAATAGAGGAAGAGGGATGACCCAATCGAGAATGTCAGGACTCAAGAGTATTTTTCAAATTTGATGCTGAAAAGAACACTTTTGCTTTAGATTTTGACATCGGCAACTCATACAACTGATCTTTAGTTTTGCCTTGTAGTAAGAGACCCCCCGTACTGAGATCTTTCACCTGAAAGTAGGCAGAAAAAAATTCCACCGAGACATTATTAGTGTTACAAAGTTGATATACCGAGATAATATTTTTTTGTATATCGGGAACACATAATATTTTATCCAAAGTCAATGGTCGAGAATGAGAGGGTAAGTATTTGGAACCAGTGTGAGAGATGGTTAGATTGGAACCATCTGCAAGTAACACATCATCACCACCATTATAAGTCTGATGAAGTGAAAGATTGTTGAGATCTGAAGTGATATGATGTGTGGCACTGGAGTCCAAAAGCCAGTTGTTTGCCGTGGAAGGAGTGTTAGAGACAAGATTTGCACGAGGTTGTGAATGATGAAATGGATTTGAAAACTCCGGCTTTGCTGATACATGTAGAGATTGCAGTTGTGGACATCGCCTTGCAGAGTGTCCTTGTGTATGACAAAATTGACACCTTCCTAAATATGGTCTTGAAGGCGGTCTCAAGGTAGTGTGACTTTGGTATTGTTGTTGCTGCCAATTGTTGTTGTTGTTGTCATTGCGGCGACTGTTGGTGTAGCGATTGTTGGTGACATAGTTTTTGTTATTGTTGTTGTGACGTTGTTGAATGTTATTGGCAGAGATGGGGAAGATGGTGGTGTTGGCTGCATTGATAGAGTTGAGCAGTTTGGCTTTTTGATTAAGAAGACGTTCATGAACTTCCTTATGTGGAGTATATATACATAGTAGAGAGGAATATTTAAGTTAAAATCAATTACAATTAATTTCTAAATATATTCTTTACATATTTAGTTCATATCATATACATAAGATAAACAAAAGAAAACCAAACCAAACTAACCCTTTCAATCAAGCAAATGCATATCTACATACTTAAACAACCGCAACTTAGCTAGTTTCTTCTAAAAAGGACAAGGCACCGATAGGATTTAATGTGTATAGTTAATATTAGCCTAACCATTGTGTAAATTTGATAATAGCCTAACCACTGTGAAAGATAATAGTTTAACCACTCGATAATATTAACCACCTCAATAATAGCCTAACCACTCAATAATACCACTCAATAATAGCGTAACCATTGTCTAAAATTGATAAAAGCCTAACCACTCAATAATAGCGTAACCATTGTCTAAATTGATAATAGCCTAACCACTCAATAATAGCGTAACCATTGTCTAAAAATTGATAATAGCCTAACCATTCCTAAAGATCTACCATTACATTTCTACAACTTTTTGTCTCCATGAGAAATAAAATTTCAGCAGAATGCTTTTTACACATTTTCTGGAGTCTTAGAACTATCAAGTGTTGTGACCGTCGCCACCTCTAAACAATTTCAACTCAAGAAGCTCATTCGTGCTTTGGTGATCCCACACTCGGGATCACATTTTATGGAAGTGCTTAGATCCTTTATCAGAATCTATAGTCTCTTCACTAGCTTTTCGCTTTTCAATGCTACCATGAACACTACCTGTGCATTTGTTCACTAGCTCCTCTAATGTACTTCCTTCTATGTGGCTTTTTCTTAGGTTTGTTTTCCTAAATTTTGTCCTGGAAAAAGCTTTATAATACTATAAAACGTGAAAGGATGTACTGGGGTTTAAGTTTTAATCCCTAATATAACTCCAACTGCAGAGCAATCAAAACAGTAGTTGAGTATCAAATCCACATAGAAAGAAGATTAGCACATTTGAAATGTGTGAAGCACCTAAATCTCGTAGATTCAGCTTGTGATTTTTGGTTTTTTCCAAGTTATCTAATTGTAGAGAAAATAAAACTATAAGCTTAACTCGATAAATAAAATATATGGACCATGGGTAAGGCATTCGACTCTGTTGAAGTATAATCAAATCTCATATAATACGAAGTCACATTCTTATAAATTAGTTACTAATTAAGAGTCACGAGTTATCAATTTGTATAGTTATGTCTTTTCATTTATACAGTCGTGTTGTTTCAACACAATGAGTTATTTCAACACAACGAGTTGTTTCCTTTCAATTATAGAGTCGTGATGTTTCAAATTATGTCTTTTCGCTATGTATAAATATAGATCGAGTGTAGTTTTTACAACAACAAGTTTTGAGTGTAATACAATCAAGTTAATAAAAAGTTGATTACATTCAATATATTCTCTATCTTTTTTCTTCATAACCGTAAAAACCTTCCAAACACCAATATGGTATCAGAGCTTTACGATTGAAGAGGACAAAAGAGAAACATTAATTTACAACTCATCGCAAGAACAAAAGCAATAAGAAGATATCGCATAAGTTAATCACAAAATAAGCCGAGACTATGCAAGGCTCTTCACATCAAGTGATGCCTATATTCGATGGAGAGAAGTACGACTTCTGGAGCATTAAGATGGCAACCATTCTCAGAACTAGAAAGTTGTGGTCCGTGGTTGAAGAAGGCATGCTGGTCAAACCGGTACAAGAACAAGAAACCCATGAAACTGCAAGGACAAAATCGTTTAGAGAAGAACCGATGTCGAATGATACGATGGCATTGCAAATTTTGCAAACTACCGTGACTGATCAAATATTCTCATGCATTGCGGCATCATCAACATCAAAAGAGGCATGGGACGTATTGAAGACTGAGTATCAAGGTTCTCCTCAAGTCCGATTGGTTAAACTTCATCGTTGCATAGGGAGTATGAAAAATTGAAGATGTATTATAACAAAGACATTAAGACATTCACCGATAAGTTAATTGTTTTGGAGAATCAATTAACTTATCAAAGTGAAAACAAAACCAACTATCAACTCATACAGAAGATACTCATCTCTATCCCAGCCAAGTTCGATAGCATTGTTAGCGTTTTGGAGCAAACTCGCGATTTGAATTCAGTAACAATGACAGAGCTAATCGGTATTTTGAAAGCACATGAAGCAAGAGTAGCTGCAAGAGAAGAAAGCACTAATGAAGGAGCATTTAATGCTCGCGCAAAAGGAAGCAAATCTGGTTTCAAATAAGACAACACCAGGAGTCGTGTCAATTAAGGCAAGAAGTGGTGTGAGTTTTGCCAGAAAAGCAATCACACAGAAAACGAGTGTTGGAAGAAACCAAAAGAAAACAATCATGAAAAGAATAAAAGAAGTAACAAGGAGTGTTACAATTGTGGTAAGATTGGCCACTACTCAAATGTGTGTCGCTCAAAGAAAAAAGAAAGAGAGCATGTAAGTCTCGAAAAGAAAGACTTGGATGAAGACCATATGTTGTTTAATGCAAGTGAAGAAGCAATAAGAACATTAAGAGAAGACATTTAGTTAGTAGACAGTGGGTGCACTAATCATATGACGAAAGAAAAGAGATAATTTTCTAAGATTGATAGAAGTATCAAGGTTCCGATTAAAGTCGGAAACGGAGAAATAGTAATGACAGCCGGTAAAGGAGATATTACCGTCATGACAAGTTATGGCAAGAAAGTAATCAAAAACGTTTTCTTGGTGCCTGGTTTGGAGAAAGATGCATCATTCCAGATGTAATGGCAAGAAGATTATGGATATTCCAATAACTCACAAGAGCTTCAAAATGAAGTTAAGTTCAGTACAAGAAGAAGCCATGAATATGAGTGAGCAAGAGGAATTGGAAACATGGCACAAGAGACTTGGTCATGTAGGCAACACACGGTTGCAACAAATGCAAGACAAAGATTTGGTAAATGGGTTACTAAAGTTTAAAGTCAACAAGGAAGTATGTGAGACGTGTAATCTTGGAAAGCAATCACGCAAAAATTTTCCAAAAGAATCTCAAACTAAGATAAAAGAAAAGCTTGAGATTGTGCATACGGATGTATGTGGACCGATGCAACACAAATCGCTTGATGGAAGCCGTTACTTTCTGTTGTTTTTGGATGACTATACTCACATGTGTTGGGTATACTTCCTAAAAAAAAATCTGA
Organism: Pugionium cornutum; assembly: GCA_018901935.1. Classification (NCBI taxonomy): domain Eukaryota; kingdom Viridiplantae; phylum Streptophyta; class Magnoliopsida; order Brassicales; family Brassicaceae; genus Pugionium; species Pugionium cornutum. The sequence goes on from CM032157.1 coordinate 16,829,307, forward strand.
GACTTCTTAATGTTCAAAAAGTTCAAAGCGATGATCGAAAAATAATCAGATTGTACCATCAACGTTAAGATCCGATGGAGGTGGTTGGTTCACTTTACAAGAATTCAGCTATTTTTTGTAGAAGAAGGAATCAATAGGCAAGTAACATTGCCTTGTTCACCACAGAAAATGGATGCAGTAGAACGCAAGAATAGATCCTTGGAGGAGATAGCGAGAACAATGCTTGTTGAGAAAGGCTGACCGCTCAATTTATGGGAAGAAGCGGTATACACCTCGGCTTACCTACAAAACCGTCTACCATCAAAGTCAATTAAAGATGATGTGACGCCTATAGAGAAATAGTGTGGACACAAGCCAAATGTATCACACTTGAAAATATTTGGGAGCATATGCTACGTGCATATTGCCGATCAAAAAAGGAAAAAGTTAGACGCTAAAGCAAAGCGTCAAATCTTTATCAGCTATAGCAATCAATCCAAAAGCTATAGAGTTCTAATCTTAGAGAATGAGAAGATTGAAGTATCAAGAGATGTTAAGTTTAAAGAAAATAAGAAGTGGGATTGGGATAGACAAAAAGAAGTCAAGAAGACTGTTGTTTTTTCCATAAATGACCTACAAGCATCAAGAGACCAGACTGAAACCTGTTACTCTTCAAAATAGTGATCATGATAACAATGAAAAAGGAGAAACTTCTGAACCACCAAGGAAATACAAGTCTATGAGTGATATCATGCAAATTGTACCAAGAGTGAGGTTGAAGAAATGGCTCAAATAATAGAAGCTTGCCTTCTCGCACATGAAAAACCACAAACTTACAATGAAGCTTGTGGCAGTAAAGAGTGGAGAAAGGCCATGAGTGAAGAAATAAAAATGATTGAGAAGAACAAGACATGAAAACTAGTAGACAAGCTAGAGAAAAAAATATGATAAGCGTGAAGTGGATCTATAAGATCAAAACGGATGCAAGCGACAATCCTATTAAACAAAAAACGAAACTAGTTGCAAGATGTTTTTCTCAAGAATAAGGAGTTGACTATCTTGAGACATTTGCTCTAGTCTCAAGACATGATACAATACGAGCTATACTTGCATATGCAGCTCAAATGAAGTGGAAATTGTATCAAATGGACGTCAAATCAGCCTTTTTTAATGGAGAACTAAAAGAAGAGGTTTATGCCACACAACCACCTGGTTTTGTGATTGAATGAAAGGAAGAAAAGGTGTTAAGGCTATACAAAGCCGTATATGGTTTGGAGCAAGCCCTGCGTACATTGTGTGGAAGAATAGAATCATACTTCATTCAAAACGGGTTTGAAAGAAGTATGAATGACGCGGCTTTGTATATTATGAAGGAAGGAAAAGATGTGTTGATCGTTAGCTTATACATTGATGATATCATCATCACATGGAGCAATGTTCATCTCATCAATACATTCAAGGATAATATGAAGAATGAATTCGAGATGACGAATCTTGGATTGTTGAATTACTTTCTTGGGATGGAAATAATCCAAGATGATCGTGGCATTTTTTTTCACAAGAAAAATATGCAAACAAACTTATTAATAAGTTTCGAATGAAAGAAAAAGAGTGTAAGCACTCTACTTATACAACAAGGAAAAGGAGTACAAGATGACAAGGAATATGGAGATCCAACTAAGTATAGGAGTATTGTTGGAGGGCTTCTATATTTATATGCATCAAAACCTGATGTAATGTACACAAGCTCCTATCTCTCAAGATACATGTGATCACCCGGTATAAAGCACTATGAAGAAACCAAAAGGGGATTAAGATATGTCAAAGGAACGTCAAGTTTTGGAGTATTTTGTACAAGCGTGGATACACCAAGATTAATAGGCTACTCGGACAGCAATTGAGGTGGTCCTACTGAAGACAAGAAAAGCACATCAGGTTATGCTTTTAGTCTTGGATTGGCTATGTTTTGTTGGCAGTCAAGTAAGCAGCAAACAATGGCTCAATCAACGGCAGACGCATAGTATATCGCCGTATGTGCAGCGAGAAACCAAGCCATATGGTTACAAAGACTTTTGGAAGATTTTGGACTAAATTTTGAAGAAGGCATCCCTATCTTATGTGACGACAAGTTGGCAATAGCAATGGGAAGGAATCTGGTACAACATAGAAGAACAAAACACATAGAGATCAAATATCATTTTGTACGTGAAGCGGAGCACAAAGGAATCCTTCAACTAGAGTATTGCAAAGGCGAAGATCAACTCGTAGATATCTTCACAAAGGCATTAAACGTTTCAAGGTTTGAAGATCTTAGAAGAAAGCTTGGAGTGCAGCCGAGATATGATTAAGTGGGAGTGTTGAAGTATAATCAAATCTCGTATAATACAAAGTCACATTCTTATAAATTAGTTACTAATTAAAAGTCACTAATTATCAATTCATATAGTTGTGTCTTTTCAATTATACAATCGTGTTGTTTCAACACAATGAGTTGTTTCCTTTCAATTGTAGAGTCATGTTGTTTCAAATTGTGTTTTTTTGCTATGTATAAATATAGATCGAGTGTAGTTTTTACAACAAGTTTTGAGTGTAATACAATCAAGTTAATAAAAATTTGATTACATTCAATATATTCTCTCTTTTTTTCTTCATAACTGTAAAAACCTTCCAAACACCAACAGACTCGGGGTGACTTTCTATTGACTAATGATTCTACATGTTTGATTAGATGAATCTCTAAGACATAGAACACTTTCTACTAGGCTTATCCCCACTCGTGGCATTGGCCCATTTACTAGTTTATAGATTAATCAAGTCTTTTGAACCATAATCTATCGACTACAAATCCATAAGTCTAAGTCTATCTTAGTCTACCTATCACCTTAGCCATCAACTCTCGTTAGCTAATATGTGATAGGCGTGTTTAGACTTTACCTACACATTCTGCGTACACCTCTCGAGAGCAAAACATTATAATTCTAGAAATTCATTAGGTACTTCAATGCTAGCATTAAGCACATGCTAAACATGAGAAATTTGTTATCTAAGCTACCTAAACAATCCTAACTCAACATCAAATTCCCCTAATCTACCTTTCCCAAAATACATAAAGCAAACTACTCACACACATTATAGTAATAGCAAAGACAATGAAATAAGAGTAGTTAAACATAAGACAAGAAATAGGGATAAGAAATTCTTGACTAGAATTGCAAGTAGCAAGAACAAAATCCAAATGCAATAGTCTCCTCCAAAAATCGGCCAAAGAGAACAAAGTAGAAGAAAAATTAGGTAAAAATGTAACCTATAGGGGTTTATGTAGTATCCCTAATACATTGGACTTAACCTAGGACAAGCTGGTTAACTTAAAATTAATTAAAAACTTGACTTGGTACGAAGTGGCCACGATCGGCCGGGGGTAACCAGCCAAATAGCCGATCACCGGATGGGTAGCACCTCAGGATGTGTCTCGGCTTGCACGCTGGAACGACAACTGGCAAGATGCGTTGGCATGGCTGCACGATCGGTCGGGTGCGATCGGTCATGCGGCAGATCACTGGAACAACAATGAACAGGACGTGTTGGTGGGGCTGCACGATCGGTCGCGTGCGATAGGCTGGGTGGCCAATGGGTGGAACGACAGCGGGCAGGACGTGTTGGCTCGGTCTGTAAGATTTGCCAAGTGCGATCTGCCGGATGGCCGGTCGCGTGGCCTTCAGAGAATTTGGCCAATATTTCCATGCTCTAGCTCCTTCTCCAACCCTTGGTAGCTTTTGTCCATTCCTAAACCTCGTCCGTCTATGCATTGTAACTGAAAATATTTGAGAAAAACATGTAAGATGCAAAATGAATGCCCTAATGATGTAAGATTGAGTATCAGTCTCACAAGTGATACGGTCGTGACTCGCAATGCCGAGAATCTCTATTGGCTTAAGCGGCAAGGGAACTAAAAGGAGGGGGGTTTGATCGAATCACATGACCAAAGGTGAACCAAGAGAGTTTGAATCTCTCAAACTAACCTGGCCAGGCTTCAATAGAAACAAAGTGAATCACACACTTAGTTTCTAAAGAAGAAGAACAAGGTTTAAATACAAGGCTTTGAAAAAATACTTTGTATTCAACTTTTTATTTCAATGGGGGTGTGTCTTTACAATGAGGGTGTGTCTTTACAATGAGGTCATGCTGAGCTTATATAGTGCTCCTAGAAACGGTCCTAAACCTAAAAAATAGAAAAGGAAATCATACATTTAAAATATATGGTTGATGGCCATTAATTTCTAGTTTGGCCAACAAGGAAAGTGTAGTTGCTTGTATCTTGAGAGCTTTGGGGTGAATGTAAGGTGTCTAGGTACATCCTGGATGCTTTGGAAGGTCTTCAATACATGCTCAAGTTGCAAGGAATAGAGATATTACAATCTGAACACATTAAGTACACTTCGGTCCATATATGGAAAGTCTTAGACGAAAGAGATTCGCTTGATCCTATGGTGGCTGGTGCATGGTAGGTTTATTTTGGGCTTCCTTAGGGCCTTAATAATATCTCCTGGACGCCATGTGTTTGGTTTGCAATTGATTAAACCAGTTGGCCATCTCATTTGCCATAAAGGGCTCCAATCGGTTCATTTGAAGGCACAGATGGACCCGCCTAGTTCAAGGTGTATTTGAAGTTCTAGAAGTATTTAAGGGAGCTCCTAGAAGTACCAAAAGTCTCTTGATCGCCAAACAAACATTTGTAGACTTTTATATAAGCAAAGTTCCAAATATGGTAAGTTTCGAAAACCCCAACTTGATGTATGGTGCATGAATTGATCTAGCGTGGTTTGGGGTGAGTTCCATGTCGCCGTGTATCCTCTGTGAGTCAGAATTATAGGCCAGGTTTTGTCTTGGCTGGCCGCTTCTTTGATAGGTTTGGATTCATGAAGATACACCCATGTATCCTTTTGCGCGTAGTATCCTTTTGCGCGTATTTGGGCGCCTTTGTGTTCCTTGGGCTGGCTGGGCCGGGCAGTTGGCCGGGGGTTGTGCCGATGAACTCATCATACCCTCCCCCTTTGAAATGTTTTGCCCTCAAAACAGTTTGGCCTGCACATAGAGAAGGCAAGTTAATACCTTGATTTACTTGTTGGTTTAGGGCATTACCTCGGTTTATGGCCCTTATATGGTTTGGATGTGGCCATGGTGCATCTGGCGGTTGCTCCAGGAATATGAAAGGAAGAAATTACTCCTTTCCGTTGCAGCTGGTTGCTTTGCTTTGCCTCCAAAGTGTTGGGTTCTCCATGGTCTCCTTTTGATTCCGAACATCGGTTTAATGTAGGATGTGGGTCTTCTTGATCTTTGTTGAATCCTTGGTTTATTAGACCTGTTTCAACAACTTTTGGAAAAGAAAAGTGCATTATTCTAGTACTGGAAATTTCAAATTGAAGCTCCTTTATTGCCTTAACACTTTTAGACTTAACATTTTCGCGTTCTACTTGTAAGCTTGTTATTAGTTGTCTAGTTCGACCTGTCTTAGCAAAGTGTCCTCTTTCTTGACATCTATAGCATATAATTTCATCTGTTTTCACATTGTTAGAGGACTTACCTGGTGTTTCCTTGACGTGTATTCCAATCAATGGCTTTGATGGTTTCATGTGTGCTATGGGTTGAGGCTTTTGAACTTGCTGGTCAATTTTTGGTTTGACCATCGGCTTAGCTACCTTTTGTCCTTCTAAGGTGTTTGAAAAAATGTTGTTATGCTCAGAGGAGTAGGTAAGCTTGGGCTTATGAAAGGGTTGCATGTTTGGTGTAGACATCTCACTCCTTGATGTTGTTGGGTGCATAGGTTGTGTGGTGATGTTTCTGCGTGTTTGGTACTTCTTCACAAACTCCCTATACATTCGTGCCTTAAGGTCTCCCAAATCAAGGACTGGTTTGTTGTAGAAGGTCCGTGCATTTTTCTTCAACCACCAATTGTAGGCATCTCCAACGAGCATATCAACGGCATATGAGAGCTTCTCTTCTTTGGGGATGTTGTTTGAGCGCAGCCATTGTTTCATGTTGGTTTCCCATCAGAGGTATTCATCTGGGTCCTTGTTATACCCTGAAAATATTATAGATTTGGAATTGTAAATATATACCTTACTAGTCCGATTCCTTGATCTAGTTGGATTGGTGTAGGTTGGCACTCGGCTTGACACAACGAAGTGACAAGGTGTGATTGTCTTTGGCCAGCTTCTATCATTGGAATAGTAGTCTGGTGGCTATGGTTCGAGTTCTTCAATTCTTGTTTCATTGCCAAAATCATATTCTGAATAGTCTTCATGCCATGTCTCATATCCCTAGGAATATGAGATTTTAGCTTTGATACCAAATAATGTAAGATTGAGTATCAATCTCACAAGTGATACAACTGTGACTTGCAAGGCCGAGAATCTCTCTTGGCTTAAGCGGGCAAGAGAACTAAAAGGGGAGGGGGGGGTGATACAAGCCTTGATTCAAGGATGTATGCGCGTGGGCTGTTTGTAGAAGATTAGGTGAGAAACTCAACCTTAGGCTTCTGGATAGGGGTTTTCTGGTTGGTAAAATATGGAAGGGTGAAGTGAACCACACGAGGGGTGATGAACCTCGTGATAAATCACAAACTTAGAGCTAGGAGGGCTGGTCTAAACTAGGTTCTAAGCGCACAAGTCTCTCTTGAGAGAAAGCTCGTAGGGAAAAAGTTCTACTTTATTAATAATCAAAAGGTTGTCGAACTACAATGCTGGAAGGAGCCTTATTAATATGCTCGACAGCTTGACCTACTAGGGTCGACTCAAATAAGAAAAAGGAAAGTTTACAAAAGTGCACAAAAGGAAAAATACAAAAGTGTATAACCGAAAAAGGACCTATTCCTAAAATGTTCTTGACTCAAAAATTTAAAGCAACTAGATCCTACCCTGCAAAACAGAAAGAGGCATATATTCGAATTGAAACTTACCTTAACTTACCTCATGGCCAAGAAATGGAAGGTGGCCGTCCTTGTGGCATGCACACGCTTTGCTCCTAGTCTTCGACTTGGAGTAGGGTTAAGAATCTTTGGACCCTGACCTCTCTTGCCACTAAAGCCCAAGTCTCTGATGTCCCTTGTGTTGTTGAGAAGCCATTGGACTCTTCCTTTCATTTTTGGCCCATTGTCCTTAGTCGATCTTCCTCTAGAAGCTTGTCACCCATAAGCTGAATTTGTGGAAGAGTGCTCTTGATCTGCTTCTTGTCATTGCTCTGGAGGTACCACTGGTGTAGATACTTCCTCTAAGTGCATGTCCTGGAGCTGGTAGCTCATTTGGTCCGAGTCCTCTTGTGTAGAAGTGGAAGTGTGCGTGTACTCGGCTGGATGGCCTGTACCGGCTGAATTGTGTGCGGTACTGGCCGGAATGACTTCAGGACCGCCCAAGTTGATCCCGGAGTCGGCGGTGTCATCAGGGGGACCGGCGGTGTCATTCACGTCCCCACCAAGTGTGCCGGAAGCTTGGGCCTCTCCGCCGGCGATGTTGTCCGGTCTGGTCCTATAGGTCAAAGGTCCGGCGGTACTGTCTGGTCCGGCAGGCGCGCCAGATGGTCCTGCTATCTCGGGCAAGCTTCCTGGTCGGCCAGTCTGGTCTCTGGCTGGATGTACGACCTGATGTCCTCATCATTCCCTCCCTCTTCAGTAGGTTTTGTCCTCAAAACTGGTTCATCTGCATGGAAAGGGGCCAAGTCAGTAACATTAAACGTATTGGACACATTAAACTCACCTGGGAGCTCGATCCGGTAGGCGTTGTTGTTGATCCTCTCGAGCACTCTGAATGGTCCATCTCCTCTTGGTGCCAGCTTGGAACTCCTTAGGTTTGGGAACCTCTCCTGCCGTAGATGTAGCCACACCCAATCGCCTGGTTGAAAGATCACCTCCCTTCTTCCCTTGTTGGCATGAGTCACGTACTGTCCCGTCCTCTTCTCCAAGTTCTCTGCTACCTTCTGGTGTAACCTCCTTATGAACTCTGCTTTGGATGCTCCATTGAGGTTGGTCATCTCTGCTGGTGGCAGTGGTGTTTGCTCCAATGGGGTGAGAGGGTTGAAACCGTATACCACTTCAAATGGGGTCTTCTTGCTGAGTGCACGGCTCGTTGTAGGCGAACTCAATGAATGGCAGGCACTCCACCCAAGTCTTTAGGTTCTTCCCTAGTGTTGTTCTGAGAAGAGTTGATAGGTCCTGTTGACAACTTCAGTTTGGCCATCGGTTTGAGGATGGCAAGTGGTTGAGAAGAGTAGCTCAGTGCCTAGCTTTCTCCAAAGGGTCCTCCAGAAATGGCTGAGGAACTTGGTGTCCCTGTCTGATACGATGGTCCTTGGCACTCCATGAAGCCGTACTATCTCCCTGAAGAACAGCTCAGCTGTTTGTAAGGCATCATTGACATTGGCACATGGAATGAAGTGTGCCATCTTGGAGAATCTGTCCACCACTACAAAGATTGCATCTTTGTGGTTGATCTTGGCAGACCTAGAACAAAGTCCATCGAGATGTCCACCCATGGATGTGTGGGTATGGGCAGTGGGAGATACAACCCGTGAGGTTGCACTCTGGACTTTGCCTTCTTACAAGTGATGCATCTTGCACAATGAGCTTCTACTGTCCTCTTGATGTGTGGCCAGTAGAAGTGCTCCTTGACCACTGCTAGAGTCTTGTCGACACCAAAGTGGCCCATGAGTCCTCCTCCATGAGCTTCTCGGATGATAAGCTTCCTTAGTGATCCTTGTGGTATGCACAGCCTTCTTTCTCGGAACAAGAATCCTCATGGATGTAGGATTTGCCATGACTCCCTGTGCTACACTCCTTGTAGCTCTCAGCAAGGTCAGGATCATCCTTGTATAGATCCTTGATGTGCTCGAATCCTAGGACCTTTGCCTCCATGGTTGATATGAAGGCAAACCTCCTTGATAGTGCATCGGCTACCACATTATCCTTGCCCTTCTTGTACTTGATGATGTACGGAAAGGTCTCTATGTACTCCATCCACCTGGCATGTCTCCTCTTGAGATTGGTTTGCCCTCTGAGGTGTTTGAGAGTCTCGTGATCAGTGTGGATCACAAACTCCTTGGACAGCAAGTAATGCTGCCAAGTCTCCAATGCTCGGACAAGGGCATAAAGCTCCTTGTCATAAGTGGGGAAGTTCAGTGAGGCACCACTTAGCTTCTCACTGAAGTATGCCACTGGTCTCCCTCCTTGGGTTAGCACTGCTCCTATGCCTATTCCAGAGGCATCGCACTCCACTTCAAACGTCTTGTTGAAGTCGGGAAGGACTAACACTGGTGCATGTGTAAGGCTGTCCTTCAAGGCCTGGAATGCCTTCTCCTGAGCTTCTCCCCAGCTGAATCCCACGTTCTTCTTCACTACTGCCATCAATGGTGAGGCAATACTGCTGAAGTTGGGCACGAATCTCCTATAGAAGCTGGCCAGTCCGTGGAAGCTCTTACTTGGCTGATGTTGCCTGGTGTTGGCCATTCTTGTATGGCTCGAATCTTCTCTTCATCAACCTGTAGGCCGTGTGGACTTACAACAAAACCTAAAAAGACAAGCTTATCAGTAAAAGGTGCACTTCTTGAGATTGGCATAAAGCTCTTCTTGTGAAGGGTTTTAAGGACCATCTCAAGATGTGTGAGGTGTTCCCGTAGGCACTTACTATAAACAAGTATGTCATCAAAGTAAACAACTACAAACTTACTGATGTACGCCCTAAGAACTTGGTTCATAAGGCATGAAGGTGCTTGGGGCATTAGTCAAGCCGAATGGCATGACTGTCCACTCGTAGAGCCCTTGCTTTGTCTTGAAAGCAGTCTTCCACTCATCACCTTCCTTCATCCTGACCTGGTGGTATCCACTCTTGGGGTCTATCTTGGAGAAGACCGTGGCTCCACTCAGCTCATCTAGCATGTCATCCAGCTGTGGTATTGGATGCCGGTACTTGACAGTGATGTTGTTGATTGCTCGGCAGTCCACACACATTCGCCAAGTCCCATCTTTCTTGGGTACTAGTAGCACTGGTACGGCACATGGACTGAGGCTCTCTCGAACATATCCTTCTCCAGGAGCTCCTTGACTTGCTTCTCAAGCTCCTTGGACTCCTCTGGACTCATCCGGTAGGCTGGCCGGTTGGGCAGGGCTGCTCCGGGCACTAGGTCGATCTGGTGCTCTATGCCATGTAAAGGAGGCAAGCCTGCTGGTATCTCCTCTGGAAATACATCCTGGAATTTGTTGAGGAGTGTTGCTACTTCATGAGGTAGCTCTACCTGTCCCTGTTCTATACTCAACACTTCCTTGAAAACCATTAGTAACATTAAGTCCTTCGAGGCTAAAGCTCTGGACATGACTAGGTTGAATAAGAAAGTTAGACTTGACAAGTTTCTTTTCCTTACTCATTTGGAGTTGTAGCTCATGTACTTGGGCAGGTGTAAGAGGAGCTAGGCTGACCTTTCTCTTGTCATGCAAAGGTGTAAGATTGGTTCGCCATCATGCCTGGTCTCTTTGTCAAACTGCCATGGTCTTCCTAGTAGAAGATGGCCAGCTTGCATGGGCACCACGTCGCAGACCTGGTCTTGGTACTTGCCCACACTGAATGGCACAGTGACTTGCTCATGAATCTTGAGCTCCACTTTGTCATCAAGCCATCTCAGTCTATATGGTCGAGGATGCCTTGTCTTCTCTAGACCTAGCTTATCAACCATATATGCACTAGCAACATTAGTGCAAGAACCACCATCTATGATGAGGTTACATACCTTGCCCTTGATGGTGCAACGGCTGTGGAAGATGTTCTCCCTTTTGATGGTCTCTGAAGGATCCACCATTGCACTGAGGATACGTCTAGTGACCAGCACTTCCCCCACATCAGGGTACTCAATGTCACCATATTCTCCTTCTGGTTCATATTCCTCTTCATCTTGGGACTCATATTCTCCTGCCTCCGGAATCAGCATGACTCGGTTGTTTGGGCACTCCCTTGAGATGTGTCCACGTCCCCTACACTTGAAACAAGTTATGTCACGTGATCTTTGAGGGTTAGAAGACTTACCAGGCTCTCTCTGGTCACCGGTGGGTTCAGGAGGCTTGCTCTTGAACCTTGACTCGATCTCCACGCTTTTGCCTTTGTCCACTGTCTTAGGCATGTTGCTTGGTGCCCAAGGTGTCTTAGGCTTGCTGCGGATGTCTTGGCTCTTACGTTTGATGTGCTGTTCAGCTTGCACAGATAGGTGGAACAAGTCTTGAAGTCGTTGTAGATTTGCCTTTCCACCTTGCAGCTGATCCTTTCTTGGAGTCCATCCAAGAATTGCGCCATCAATGCTTCTTCATCATCATTGAGCTCCAATCTGTTCCTTAACCTCTCGAACTCTTCATAGTACTCCTCTACTGATCTGGTACCCTGCTTAAGAGTACGAAAACGTCGCTGCAAATCCCTATGAAAGTAAGGTGGAACATACCTTTGTCGCATGAGGTCTTTCATGTCGACCCATGAGTCTACGGGTCTCATTCTCTTCCTCCTTCTGTCAGATACCTCACGATCCCACCAGATGAGGGCATTGTCCGTGAGTTGTGCTACTGCCATTGAGACTCTCCTAGGTCCTGGTTGGTTGTAGTGATCAAAGATATGATCCATTCGCTTCTCTCCCAATCTAGGTAAGCCTCGGGGTCTACTTTTCCTGCAAAACTTGGAGGAGTTAGTTTAACATCAGGATGAATTACCCGGTTGTAGGTGTGTTCATCTCCATCCTCATGACGTCTAGGAGGCATTCTTGGTCTCTGGTGAAGACCATATGGCTCAAAGCCATCATCTTCTGCCTCTGGTTGCCATGGAGGTCCTCTCGCCTATGGTGATAGTTATGAGGTTGCGTGTCCTCATCTCCATCTGGCTGGGGTTCCTCCTGTTCGTGCGTGTCCTAAGGTACTCAGGACCCTCAGGACGGTCTTGCTCAGCTCTCACGTGCCTTATGGCCAGGAATCTTACTGGTCTCTCGCGCTCCAACCTCTCGCCTATGGATGCGAGTTGTGTTTGGAGTGTGGTGAACATGGCCATCATGGCTTCGGCTGCATCTCTATTCTCTTCTCCCGTGGTGTGCTACAAAGAAAGAAGACAAATTAGGGTGCTCCTAAATTATTAGGAGGTTTTCTTTTTATATGGGGTTTGAAAAAAATGCAAAAAGGAAAAATCCTAAGGAAAGGAAAGTCGACTACAAGAAAAAGGAAACTTCCTAGACAACTTGTGCAAGCTGTCCAATTCGAAATATCTTGGGTATTTTCCTATTCTCTTTTCTTTCCTTTTCCTTTTCTTTTCTTTTTCTTTTTAATTTAACTTAAAATTAATGGAAATATGAATTAAACAAAAAGGAAAACGTGAATGGCAATGCAAAAGTGAATCTAAACCCTAGTGATACTGGGAGGCTAGATGCACTGGGTTTGGAGTCATCAATGCTTCTTCATCGTCATTGAGCTAAACCCTATTGCTTAGTCTCTCAAACTCCTCATAGTACTCCTCCACTGATCTTGTGCCCTGTTTAAGAGTACGAAAACGGCATTGCAAATCCCTATGAAAATAAGGTGGAACAAACCTTTGTCTAATGAGATCCTTCATGTCGGCCCAAGAGTCTATGGGTCTCAACCTCCTTCTCCTACGGTCAGAAGCCTCACAATCCCAGCGGATGAGGGCATTATCCGTGAGTTGTGCTACTGCCATGGAGACTCTACTACGGCCTGGTTGGTTGAAGTGGATGAAGATGTGATCCATCCTCCTTTCCCAATCTGGATAGGCCTCGGGGTTTACTTTTCCTGCAAAACTAGGAGATGTTAGCTTGACATCATGATTGTTTACCCGGTTATAGGCATAGTCCTCTCCATCCTCATGATGTCTAGGGGGAATTCTTGGTCTCTGGTGGTGACCATATGGGTCGTAGCCATTGCCCTCTGCTTCTGGTTGCCGTGGAGGTCCTCTTGGCCTAGGGATGAGGACATCAGATCGTCTGCCCAGCTAGAAGACCAAAATGGCAGACCAGATGGCTTGCCCGAGACAGCCGGGCCATTTGGCGCGTCGCTGGGCCAATCGGTACCGCCGGCCCTATGATCAGCCGGGCTGGGCCGACCAACTTTTCTGGCGGAGAGGACCAAACCTCTGGCCCAACTGGCGGCAACATGATGACACCGCCGGCCCAACTGGTGATGCCGCTGGCTCACAAATCAATCTGGCCGGCTCCGATCTCAACTCGGCCAGCTCCACGCACAATCCAGCCGACTCACGCGATTGCACCACCATTTCCACATCTACACAAGGAGACTCGGATAACCTCAGCTACCAGCTTCAAGGCATGAACCTGGATGAAGTCTCTACACCAGTTGTGCCACCAGGAGCCATGAAAAGGAGCAGAACAAGGGGACTCTTCCACAAGTTCAGCTTGTGGGTAGACAAGCTCCTAGAAGACCAACGACAAGGAGCATTGGGCCAAGAGTACAAGCAAAAATCCAAGGGCTTCTCAACATTGCAAAGTACTCCAGAGACTTGGGCTCTCGTGGAAAAAGAGGTTAAGGCCCAACATTTCGTAAACCTACTCCAAGTTGAATACTAGGAGCTAGGCGTGTGCATGCCACAACGTCGACCACCTTCCATTTCTTAGCCAAAATGTAAGATAGGTAAGTTTTCAATTATACACTTGCCTTTTCTGGTTTGCAGGGTAGGAATAGTAACTTTTCCATTTATTGTGTCAAGAAAAATTTATGTAGTTTTCCTTTTTCGGTTATTTCCTTTTTGTAATTTTCCTTATGCACTTTTGTAACTTTTCCATTTTTATTTTGGGACAACCCTAAAAGGTCAAGGCTGCCGAGCATATTAATAAGGCTCCTTCAGCATTGTAGTTCCACAAATTTTGATTATTAATAAAGATAGAACTTTTTCCTACGTGTTTTTCTCCTAAAACTCCATCGCTTAGAACCCTAGTTGAGAGCAGCCCTCCTAGATTCTAAGTTGTGATTTATCACGAGGTTCATCACCCCTCGTGTGGTTCACTTCACCCTACCATCCAATACCCACCAGAAAACCCCTATCCAGAAGCCTAAGGCAAAATTTCTCGCCTAATCTTCTCCAACCAGTCTGCAAGTGTTTCAGCCTTGCTTCAAGGCTTGTATCATTTTGGTATCAGAGCTTAAGCTCCTAAAACCAGGTTGTTTCTATCCTTCACTTTAGTCTTATTTCCAGTTCGTGCATTAATTTAAGTTTCATTCGAAAAATCATAAAAAATTAACACCTAAAATTCAAACCGAGTGCATCTAGCTCCTAAGTGCATTAGTAGCGTCTAGATTAATCCTTTTTCTTGCAACTTCGTTTTTCCTTTTTGTTAAAAGAATATTTTACATTATGAATTAAGTAAATTCAAAAACAAAAAAAGAAACAAGAAAATCAAGAAAATCAATCAAAAAAACAAATCTAGGAGATTTGCATTAATTGTTAAGATTTGGAACATTAATTGTTAGAATATTTCCTTTTGTCTAATTTTTCTTTTTCTATTTGCATCTTCTTCTATCATAAAAGAAAACCCTTCTAAAGAATTCTTAGGAGAAACTAAGCTTGTTTTTCTTCTTGTAGCACATGATGGCTGACAAAAATAAAGATGCAACTGACGCCATGCTGGCCATGTTCACCACCCTCCAAACACAAATTGCATCAATCGGCGAGAGGCTGGAGAGTGTGGAGAGGCCGGTGAGATTCTAGGCCATAAGGCACGTGAGGGCTGACCAAGACCCTTCTGAAGGTCCTGATCACCCTAGGACACGACCTGAACAGGAGGAGCCCCAGCCGGATGGAGATGAGGACCCACAGCCTCACGGCTATCACCCATGCCGAGAGGACCTCCACGACAACCAGAAGCAGAGGGCAATGGCTACGAGCCCTATGGTCATCATCAGATACCAAGGATGCCCCCTAGACATCATGAGGATGGGGATGACTATGCCTACAATCGGGTAAACAGTCACGATGTCAAGCTAACACCTCCTAGTTTTGCAGGAAAATTAGATCCCAAAGCCTATCTAGATTGGGAGAGGAGGATGGACCATTACAACCAACCAGGCCCTAGGAGAGTCTCCATGGCAGTATCACAACTCACAGACAATGCCTTCATCTGGTGGGGTCGTGAGGCTTCTGACCGTAGGAGAAGGAGATTGAGACTCATAGATTTTTGGGTCGACATGAAGGATCTCATGAGACAAAGGTTTGTCCCACCTTATTTTCGTAGAGATTTGCAACGCCGTTTTCGTACTCTTAAGCAGGGCACAAGAACAGTAGAGAAGTACTACGAAGAGTTTGAGAGGCTAAGGAATAGACTGAAGCTCAATGACGATGAGGAAGCATTGATGGCTCAATTCTTGGATGGATTGCAAGAGAGGATCAGCCGAAAAGTGGAGAGACAAATCTACAATGATTTCAAAAACTTGTTCCACCTCTCTGTCCAGGCTGAGCAGCACATCAGGCGTAAGGGCCAAGACCTACGCAGCAAACCTAAGATGCCTTGGGCACCAAGCAATAGCCCCAAACCTGTAGACAAAGGCAAAAGCATAGAGATCGAATCACTGTTCAAGAGCAAGCCTCCTGAGCAAACCCGTGACCAGAGAGAGCCTAGTAAGTCTTCTAACCCTCAGAGATCACGTGATATCACTTGCTTTAAGTGTAGGGGTCGCGGTCACATCTCAAGGTAGTGCCCAAACAACCGAGTCATGCTGATCACGGAAGCTGGAGAATATGAGTCTCAAGATGAAGAGGACTTTGAACCAGAAGCAGAATACGGTGGCATAGAGTACCCTGTTGTGGGGGAAGTATTGATCACTAGACGCATCCTCAGTGCAATGGTAGACCCCTCCAAGACCATTCAAAGGGAGAACATCTTCCATAGCCGGTGCACCATGAAAGGCAAGGTGATGAGGGCATCAAATCGTCTGGCCGGCAAGAAAACCAGGATGGCCGACCAGAATGCTTGCCCGAGACAGCCGGACCATTTGGCACGTCTGCCGGCCCAAGCGGTACCGCCGGCCCTATGACCAGCCAGGCCAGACCGATCAACATTTCTGGCGGAGAGGCCCAAACCTCCGGCCCAACTGGCGGCGATGTGAATGACACCGCTGGCCCAACTGGTGATGGCGCTGGCTCCGGAATCAATCTGGCCAGCTCCGATGACAACTCGGCCAGCTCCTCGCACAGTGCAGCTGATCCAACCGATTGCGCCACCATTTCCACATTTACACAAAGGGACTTGGATCAGCTAAGCTACCAGCTTCAAGGCATGAACCTGGATGAATTCTCTACACCAGTGGTGCCACCTGGAGCCATGACAAGGATCAGAACAAGGGCACTCTTCCACAAGTTCAGTTTGTGGGTAGACAAGCTCCTAGAAGATCATTGACAAGGAGCATTGGGCCAAGAGTACAAGGAAGAGTCCAAAGGTTTATTAACATTGCAAAGAACTCCAGAGACTTGGGCTTTAGTGGCAAAAGAGGTCAGGGCCCAGAGATTCATAATCCTACTCCAAGTCGAAGACTAGGAGCTAGGCGCGTGCATGCCACAAGGTCGGCCACCTTCCATTTCTTGGCCGATAGGTAAGAATGGTAAGTTTTCAATTATATACTTCCCTTTTCGGTTTTGCAGGGTAGGAATTAGAAGTTTTACATTTTTGAGTCAAGAACAATTTAGGTAGTAGTACTTTTTTGGTTATTTCCTTGTTGTAATTTTTCTTTGTGCACTTTTGTAAGTTTTCCATTTTTCTTTTTGAGTCGACCCTAGAAGGTCAAGCTGTCGAGCATACTAATAAGGCTCATTCAACATTGTAGTTCGACAACATTTTTGATATTAATAAAGATAGAACTTTCTTCCTACGAGTTTTCTCTAAAAGAAACATGTGACCTTAGAACCCTAGTCGAGACCAGCCCTCCTAGCTTCTAAGTTGTGATTTATCACGAGTTTCATCACCCCTCGTTTGGTTCACTTCACCTCTCCATCCAATACCCACCAGAAAACCCCTATCCAGAAGCCTAAGGTGGAGTTTCTCACCTAATCTTCTCCAAGCAGCCCACGCGTGTTACGACCTTGATTCAAGGCTTGTATCATTTTGGTATCAGAGCTTAAAACTCCTAAAACCAGTTTGTTTCTATCCATTACTTAGTCATATTTCCAGTTCTTGCATTAGTTTAAGTTTCATTCAAAGAAAATAAAAAAAAATAACATCTAAGTTCAAACCGAGTGCATCTAGCTCATACGTGCATCACTAGGGTTTAGATACATTCTTTGCATTGCAATTTTGTTTTTCCTTTTTTCTAAAAGCATATTTCCATTAATTTAAATTAAAAAGAAAAAAATAGAAAACTACCAAGAAAATCGACCAAAAGAATATAGGATCTTTAGCATTAACTGTTAGAAAAGTTTCCATTTTTCTAGTTTTTCCTTTTTCTCATATTTTTTCTTTTCTCCTATTTTGCCTGTTTTACAATAAAAGAAAACTCTCCTAATAAATTTAGGAGCAAATTAACTTGTGTTTTCCTTCTTGTTGCACACGATGGCTGAAGGAAACCAAGATGCAACCGAGGCCGTGATGGCCATGTTCACCACCCTCCAAACACAACTCGCATCAATCGGCGAGAGGTTGGAGCGCGTGGAGAGGCTAGTGAGATTCCATGCCATAAGGCACGTGAGGGCTGAGCAAGATCCCGTTGAGGGTCCTGAACACCCTAGGATACGACACGAACAGGAGGAGCCGCACCCGGATGGAGATGAGGACGCACAGCCTCACGGCTATCACCCTAGGCCGAGAGGACCTCCACAGCAACCAGAAGCAGAGGGCAATGGCATGAGCCCTATGGTCATCACCAGAGACCAAGGATGCCCCCTAGACATCATGAGGATGTAGATGACTATGACTACAATCAGGTAAACAGTCATGATGTTAAGCTAACACCTCCTAGTGTTGCAGGAAAAGTAGACCCCGAGGCCTATCTAGATTGGGAGAGGAGGATGGATCACATCTTCGATCATTACAACCAACCAGGCCCTAGGAGAGTCTCCATGGCAGTAGCACAACTCACGGATAATGCCCTCATCTGTTGGGATCGTGAGGCTTCTGACCGAAGGAGGAGGAGGTTGAGACCCGTAAACTCTTGGGTCGACATAAAAGATCTCATGAGGCAAAGGTTTGTTCCACCCTATTTGCATAGGGATTTGCAACAATGTTTTTGTACTCTTAAGCAGGACACCAGATTAGTAGAGGTGTACTACGAGGAGTTTGAAAGGCTAAGGAACAGGCTGGAGCTCAATGACGACGAGGAGGCATTGATGGCTCAATTCTTGGATGGATTGCAGGAAAGGATCAGCCGGAAAGTGGAGAGGCAAATCTACAACGACTTCAAAGATTTGTTTCACCTTTCTGTTCAGGCTGAGCAGCACATCAGGCGTAAGGGCCAAGACCTATGCAGCATGTGCAAGTGCCGTTCACATGAAACCTTTCCCCTCTTCGGCCTTCAAAGTTCTCATTTGAATATTTGCTACTACCACCAAGATATGACATTGTGTTTAGCTAATGCATTTTCCTATTCTAAATGTGTCTTTAGTAGCAATCCCGGAAGTATTGAGAAATTAGTTGTAACAATATTTGATCAATTATATAATTCTTTTTTGATAAAATTATTTATTTTTTATTAATGATGAAACTTGACTTTGATTTTCATTTTATCTCATAAAACCTATTTTGAAAATGAAAATTATAAGAGAAACGAATGACTAAAATATTTTCAATGGCATGTTGAATCTAGGAAATATGATAT
This sequence comes from Pugionium cornutum, assembly GCA_018901935.1. Lineage (NCBI taxonomy): Eukaryota > Viridiplantae > Streptophyta > Magnoliopsida > Brassicales > Brassicaceae > Pugionium > Pugionium cornutum. The sequence goes on from CM032157.1 coordinate 16,848,115, forward strand.
GTGTGACGATGTTTACTATTCATGACATACAATAACCCGGATAATTCAACGAGAATTTGGAACCTAGAGGAGCAAGTTAGAAGGATTTTCAGTTGATACAGATGATGAACAAGAGGGCATTGGGGTTTATGAAAAAACATGATGTTGATTATAAAGAGATATAGTATACAAGATTAAGATTTCGTCCACTTTGCAATGATATTTAGACATATAAACTCTCATGAAATCAAGACGATACGATATTTTTTACACAATGTAAAAAAATTTCATATACTCATATATACATTAGAATATAAACATCAATATCAAAGTATGTTTATGAAATTTCTAATACAACTTCAATACACTTTCAATTTACTAAACTAGATTTGACAATGCTTTAGTTCAAAATTTGATGATATATGACCAATATTTCCGGTATTTAAGTAAAGTTTATGATTTTACTTTTTCTTATATTAATTATGATTCATCATATTTTCTAACTTATATATAAAAATACTATATTTTCGCCATCAATATTAATATATATATATATTTTAACAACATTTTTAAAAATTTAAAATCAGAATTAATGGGTCATATAGTTTTTATAACTCAAACCGTTATCTTCTACCTATTTTGATAACATATTTTTAAACAAATTCTTAAATCAAAAAGCATTAATTAAAATGTTAGTTTTCTTTTATTTATATCAAAATAAGTTATCAAAATACTAACTCTTTTGTAACACACATATATATATATATATATATGACAAGATTAAATTTAAAGGCTCACGAATCTAAAATTAAAAAGAAAAAATAAAAAATTTTATATATAATTTTATCTAAAATAATTAAAGTACTGTCACATAAATGAGGACATTTATTTCGTTTTTAACTCTTTTTATTCTTGTTTCATCATTTAAGGTTACATGTTTTATTACTTGTTCCATAAAAATATTTTCTAGTACTTTTGAAATATTAATTTTAGTTTTTTAAAACATTTATAGGTGCATCAAATATTATAAGCAAAACCGTTTCCGAAAAGAGAACTCCTTCTTACGTTCCAGCGAAGGGTCCGATGGCTGAATTTCATAGATCCGATCATCTTCTAGTAAATGACCATAATGAACTCAGTCCTGCGGACAACATTATTGGTTATTGTCATGAATGTGCATATTATTGTATGAGACAGGGAAGATGGATGGGTGAATGTCGAACTTGGAAATGTTCTTGTGGGAATATCATAACAAAATAATTAAATTTTATTTTGACTTTCAATTTATTTATCTATTATATATGATTTATATTTCGAAATAATGCAGTTATACCTGATGTATCATTTGATGAAAGATTGTTATAAAATTATTGAATATATATATATATATATGTAGACTTATCTAACCAACACAATTATTTATTGATTAATTTTATTTTTTTAAATTACACGTTGATATATCTTCATTTTGATTTGTGCTATACCCAAAACTAAAGTAAAATGAAGTATATAATTAAACGGATTGGTTTAAAAGTTAAGAATATGTCTAATTGTGGTAGATGTTTTATTGATTAAATTTTTTCAATCAAATCTATGAATAGTAAAAATGAAGGACAAAAGTGCAAAAACATAATCACTTTGAATTAGTAGAGGATTATTTGTTCTGGAGATTCTTGGATCCATTTTCAACACAAAAATTTGGCAATCTTTCAGTTTTTATGTTTTGAGATTTTTAAATAAATTAACCTTTTAAAAAATAATCCAAATTTCTTATCAAAAACAACAAAAATACACTTTAATGGATTTTAAAGTATTATTTAGATCAAACACATTATATTTTCAACTCGTTCATCTTAAGAGAGATTTTATATAGAAATTTTTTTTATTTAAAATTAGTTGTTTTCAAAAGTGAGTAGTCAAAATTGAAAGGATGTACGAGTGCATTTGAAATTTTCCTTCCCTTATTACAAAGAATAAATGTACGGTTCTTTTAAATACTATATCTCTAATTATCTACCTTTTGTATATTTTTTATTTCACTCTACAATCAATCTTGTTAGTAATTGATATTGTACCCTCGTATAATATTTTAGGATGATATAGCTATGAAAACTTAGAATTATCAAGGAAACAAATAGATTTTGACAATCATGAATTTAGGTGCGTTTCAAACTTGAATTATTCATGCATAATTGGTAAAAATCAGATGAATAACAATGATTTGTCATTGATAATATATATATATATATATATATATTAATTTGATTTTCTCACATTAAATTTTATTAGTTTTGACTACTAGATACTATTTTGTGTATATTCAAAAAAATATAAGGTTCACAATTTATTTAAAGATATGACATTGTGTTTAGCTAATGCATTTTCCTATTCTAAATGTGTCTTTAGTAGCAATCCCGGAAGTATTGAGAAATTAGTTGTATCAATATTTGATCAATTATATAATTCTTTTTTGATAAAATTATTTATTTTTTATTAATGATGAAACTTGACTTTGATTTTCAATTTATCTCATAAAACCTATTTTGAAAATGAAAATTATAAGAGAAACGAATGACTAAAATATTTTCAATGGCATGTTGAATCTAGGAAATTTGATATGTGTGACGATGTTTACTATTCACGACATACAACAACCCGGATAACTCAACCAGAATTTGGAACCAAGAGGAGCAAGTTAGAAGGATTTTCAGTTGATATAGATGACGAACAAGAGGGCATTGGGGTTTATGAAAAAACATGATGTTGATTATAAAGAGATATAGTATACAAGATTAAGATTCCGTCTACTTTGCAATGATAATTAGACATATAAACTCTCATGAAATCAAGACGATACGATATTTTTTACACAATGTAAAAAAATTTCATATACTCATATATACATTAGGAAATAAACATCAATATAAAGTATGTTTATGAAATTTCTAATACAACTTCAATACACTTTCAATTTACTAAAGTAGATTTGACAATGCTTTAGTTCAAAATTTGATGATATATGACCAATATTTCTGGTATTACATGTTTTATTAGTTGTTCCATAAAAATATTTTCTAGTACTTTTAAAATATTAATTTTAGTTTTTTAAAACATTTATAGGTGCATCAAATATTATAAGCAAAATCGTTTCCGAAAAGAGAACTCCTTCTTACGTTCTAGCAAAGGGTCCGATGGTTGAATTTCATAGATCCGATCATCTTCTAGCAAATGACCACAATGAACTCAGTCCCGCGGACAACATTATTGGTTATTGTCATGAATGTGCATATTATTGTATGAGACAGGGAAGATGGATGGGTGAATGTCGAACTTGGAAATGTTCTTGTGGGAAAATCATAACAAAATCATTAAATTTTTTTGGACTTTCAATTTATTTATCTATTATATAGGATTTATATTTCGTAATAATGCGATTATACCTGATGTATCATTCGATGAAATATTGTTATAAAATTATTGAATATATATGTGTAGACTTATCTAACCAACACAATTATTTATTGATTAATTTTATTTTTTTTTAAATTACATGTTGACATATCTTCATTTTGATTTGTGCTATACCCAAAACTAAAGTAAAATGAAGTATATAATTAAACGGATTGATTTAAAAGGTACGAATATGTCTAATTGTGCTAGAAGTTTTATTGATTAAATTTTTTCAATCAGATCTATGAATAGTAAAAGTGAAGGACAAAGGTGCAAAAACATAACCAATTTGGATTAGTAGAGGATTCTTTGTTCCGAAGATTCTTGGATCCATTTTCAACACACAAATTTGGCAATGTTTCAGTTTTATGTTTTGAGATTTTTAAATGAATTAACTCTTTAAATAATAATCCAAATTTCTTATCAAAATCAACAAAAATACACTTTAATGGATTTTAAAGTATTATTTGGATCAAACACATTATTTTTTCAACTCTTTCATCTTAAGAGAGATTTTATATAGATTTTTTTACTTTAAAATTAGTTGTTTTCAAAAGTGAGTAGTTAAAATTGAAAGGATGTACGAGTGGATTTGAATTTTTCCTTCCCTTATTACAAATAATAAATGTAAGGTTCTTTAAATACTATATCTCTAACTATCTACCTTTTGTATATTTTTTATTTCACTCTACAATTAATCTTGTTAGTAATTGATATTGTATCCTTGTATAATATTTTAGGATGATATAGCTATGAAAACTTAGAATTATCAAGGAAACAAATAGATTTTGACAATCATCTTCAAACTTGAATTATTCATGCAGAATTGGTAAAAATCAGATGAATAACAATGATTTGTCATTGATAATATATATTAATTTGATTTTCTCACATTAAAGTTTATTAGTTTTGACTACTATATACTATTTTTGTGTATATTCAAAAAAAAAATAAAGTTCACAATTTATTTGAAGATATGCCATTGTGTTTAGCTAATGCATTTTCCTATTCTAAATGTTTCTTTAGCAGCCATCCCGGAAGAATTGAGAAATTAGTTGTATTAACATTTGATCAATTATATAATTCTTTTTGATAAAATTATTTATTTTTTATTAATGATGAAACTTGACTTTGATTTTCATTTTACCTCATAAAACCTATTTTGAAAATGAAAATTATAAGAGAAACGAATGACTAAAATATTTTCAATGGGATGATGAATCTAGCAAATATGATATGTGTGACGATATTTACTATTCATGACATACAATAACCCGGATAACTGAACCAGGATTTGAAACCTAGAGAAGCAAGTTAGAAGGATTTTCAGGTGATACAGATGATGAACAAGAGGGCATTGGGGTTTATGAAAAAACATGATGTTGATTATAAAGAGATATAGTATACAAGATTAAGATTTCTTCCACTTTGCAATGATGTTTAGACATAAGAACTCTCATGGAATCAATACGATATGATATTTTTTACACAATGCAAAAAATTTTCATATACTCATATATACATTAGGAAATAAACATCAATATCAAAGTATGTTTATGAAATTTCTAATACAACTTCAATACACTTTAAATTTACTAAAGTAGATTTGACAATGCTTTAGTTCAAAATTTGATGATATATGATCAATATATGACATCATGCACATTATATAGATTGGATTATTCGGAGGCTTTTTCTAGCTCTTTCAGTCTCAAATTTTGTAACAATATAGAAAATTGGCGTAGCGTAACGTGGGCGTTGGATTCGTGTCATTCATAACTCTAAATCAAAAGTTACGGACAATTGAGGGCGGACATGTCAAGTTGATTAGCAAGTTAAAATGATCTTTCTAAACTGATCATTTGTTCTCCTTGAGTAAAAGCTTATAAATGAAGTATAATGAATGGCATCACATTGTTTGGGATACATTGGATTACTTGGAGGCTTTGTAGTAGCTCTTTGAGTGTCAAATATTGTCACAATACATAAAATTGAGCTAGATAAACGTGGGCGTTGACTCATGTCACTTTTAGCTCTAAATAAAAAGTTGAATATGATTTAGTGCAGACATGTCAAGTTGATTAACTAGTTAAAATGATAATTCTAAACTGATCAATGGTGCTCCTTGAGTAAAAGCTTATAAATGAAGCATAAATCATGGCATCACGCAATTTGGGACATATTTACTGTCAAATGTTGCCACAATACAAAAACTTGAGATAACTTAATGTGGGCGTTGACTCATGTCACTTTTAGCTCTAAATAAAAAGTTGAAAATGATTTAGTGTAGACATGTCAAGTTGATTAGCTAGTTAAATGATAATTTTAAAATGATCATTAGTGTTCCTTGAGTAAAAGCTTATAAATGAAGCATAGATCATGGCATCATGCAATTTGGGATACATTCAATTACTAGGAGACTTTGTCGTAGATCTTACGGTCTCAAATGTTGTCACAATATTGAAAATTTGCAGCCATCTCGGAAGAATTGAGAAATTAGTTGTATTAATATTTGATCACTTAAATAATTCTTTTTTGATAAAATTATTTATTTTTTATTAATGATGAAACTTGACTTTGATTTTCATTTTACCTCATAAAACCTATTTTGAAAATGAAAATTATAAGAGAAACGAATGACTAAAATATTTTCAATGGGATGATGAATCTAGCAAATATGATATGTGTGACAATATTTACTATTCACGACATACAATAACCCGGATAACTGAACCAAGATTTGGAACCTAGAGGAGCAAGTTAGAAGGATTTTCAGGTGATACAGATGATGAACAAGAGGGCATTGGGGTTTATGAAAAAGCATGATGTTGATTATAAAGAGATATAGTATACAAGATTAAGATTTCACCCTCTTTGCAATGATGTTTAGACATAGGAACTCTCATGGAATCAATACGATATGATATTTTTTACACAATGCAAAAAATTTTCACATACTCATATATACATTAGGAAATAAACATCAATATCAAAGTATGTTTATGAAATTTCTAATACAACTTCAATACACTTTAAATTTACTAAAGTAGATTTGACAATGCTTTAGTTCAAAATTTGATGATATATGATCAATATATGACATCATGCACATTATATAGATTGGATTATTTGGAGGCTTTTTCTAGCTCTTTCAGTCTCAAATTTTGTAACAATATAGAAAATTGGCGTAGCGTAACGTGGGCGTTGGATTCGTGTCATTCAGAACTCTAAGTCAAAAGTTACGGACGATTGAGGGCGGACATGTCAAGTTGATTAGCAACTTAAAATGATCATTCTAAACTGATCATTTGTTCTCCTTGAGTAAAGGCTTATAAATGAAGTATAATGAATGGCATCACATTGTTTGGGATACATTGGATTACTTGGAGGTTTTGTAGTAGCTCTTTCAGTGTCAAATATTGTCACAATACAGAAAATTGAGCTAGATTAACATGGGCATTGACTCATGTCACTTTTAGCTCTAAATAAAAAGTTGAAGACGATTTAGTGCAGAGATGTCAAGTTGATTAGCTAGTTAAAATGATAATTCTAAACTGATCAATGGTGATTCTTGAGTAAAAGCTTATAAATGAAGCATAAATCATGGCATCACGCAATTTGTGATACATTCAATTACTTGGAAACTTTGTCTTTCTGAGTTCTATATGAAAACTTAAAGATGATTTAGTGCGGACATGTCAAGTTGATCTGCTAGTTAAAATGATCACTCTAAACTGATCATTGGTGCTCGATTTAAGGCTTTGAAATGAAGCATAATGCATTGCATCACACAGCTTTTGGATACATTGGATTATTTGGACGCTTTGTTGTAGCTCTTTCAGTCTCAAATGTTGTCACAATATAGAAAATTGAGCTAGGTTAATGTGGGCATTGGATTCGTGTCATTCTGAACTCTTAATCAAAAGTTACGGACAATTTAGTGCATACATGTCAAGTTGATTGGCGAGTTAAATTGATCATTCTAAAGTGATCATTGGTGGTCCTTGAGTAAAGGCTCATAAATGAAGCATAATGCATGGCATCACGCAGTTTGGGATATATTCAGTGTCAAATGTTGCCACAATACAAAAAATTGAGATAGCTTAATGTGGGCGTTGACTCATGTCACTTTTAGCTCTAAATAAGAAGTTGAAAACGATTTAGTGCAGACATGTCAAGTTGATTAGCTAGTTAAATGATAATTTTAAAATGATCATTAGTGCTCCTTGAGTAAAGGCTTATAAATGAAACATAAGTCATGGCATCATGCAATATCTTGGAGACTTTGTCGTAGATCTTACGGTCTCAAATGTTGTCACAATATTGAAAATTTGCAAGCCTAGCGTGGGCATTGGATTCGTGTCATTTTTAACTCTTAATCAAATGTTACGGACGATTTAGTGTGAACATGTCAGGTTGATCAGCCATCTAAAATGATCATTATAAACTGATCACTGGTGCTCCCACATTAAAGGTTATAAATGAAGCATGATGTATGACATCAAGCAGTTTCGGATACATTAGATTACATGATGGCTTTTTCGTAGCTCTTTGAGTGTCAAATGTTGTCACAATATGGAAAATTGACCAGCAAAACGTGGACGTTGGAGTCATGTCATTTTGTGCTCTAAATCAAAAATTAAAAATGATTTAGTGCGGACATGCTAAATTGATTAGATAGTCAAAATGATCATTCTAAAGTGATAATTAGTTCTCCTTGAGTAAAGGCGCATAAGTGAAGCATAATTCATAGCATCACGCAGTTTGGGATAGATAGCGTTACTTGGAGGCTTTGTCTAGCTCTTTCACTCTCAAATGTTGTCACAATATAGAAACTTGAGCTAGCTTAACGTGTGCGTTGGATTTATGTCATTTGTGCTCTAAATCAAAGTTAAAGACGATGTAGTGTGGACAAGTCAAGTTGATCAGCTTGTTAAAATGATCATTCTAAATTGATCATTGGTTCTCCTTGAGTAAAGGCTTATAAATGAAGCATAATCCATGGCATCACGCATTTTGGGATAAATGGGATTACTTGGAGGCTTTGTCGAAGCTATTTCGGTCTTAAATTTTAACATAATATAGAAATTTGAGCTAGCTTAACATGGGTGTTGGATTCGTATTATTTTGAACAATAATTCAAAAGTTACGAATGATTTAGTGTAGACATGTCAAGTTGATCATCTAGATAAAATGATAATTCTAAACTGATCATTGGTGCTCTTTGAGTAAAGGCTTATAAATGAAGCATA